>BMAW01013113.1:1078003-1100364 GCA_019974015.1 Nephila pilipes
TTTTTTCCTGGTCCCATCGACTTAAAATTTTGACACGTTTCAAGCAAAGGTTAGTACTCTAGAAAGACCTGGTTACTGGTTTACTACGAGCGCCATCTCTGGGTTAGTCTCGGGAGTTACTGATCGATGTGTTATGTATGTATATATATATATATATATATATATATATATATAAGAACAAGATTAAGGTTAGCTGTTGTCATTCATCAAATCAGTAAATAAAAATCAGTCAAATAACTTGTTTCCTCTTCCTTCTTTGTTTCACTTTTGTCAAACTATATATTCCTGCATGTGACGCATCACTAATGCCCTCTACGGTATTTGCAGTAACAGCGAAATATGCAAACGAATGTGTAAAAGTTCTTATTATTTTATTCTGTATTGATTTATGTTGAGAATTGATACTTCCAAAATTCCTTTTAGCTATAAAACGGGGGGGGGGGGGGGCATTCAGCTTCTCAAAAAACGAAAAGAGAAGGAAAATAAATCCAATAAATTTGAAACCTAAAATATCTTTCAAATTTTGATCATTGTTTCATTATGTAATTTTAACATAGCAAAATATAACATTTTAATAATAAAAAAAAAACTTCTTAAAAACATTAATACATGCATAATTCCTAAATGAAGGGAAAACTTGTGTTTCAAAACTAGTAAGAGGAATTATGTGACGGATTCTCACTCGTTTTTTTCCATTCATCTAACCTTTTGAGCAACTTTACGACGTTATTTAAATAGAGAACATCGTTTTGAGAATAATTCGGGACTTATGTATATCAGCATTGATATGTATTAACCCTTTCAGGGGCTGTGGTATATTTTTTATACCACATATTTAGCACCCTAAAAATCTCTCTAAAATACCTTTCTTCCCCACGCATTTATCTTCAAATGGTAGCTTATGGTAGCTTATAGTATACTTAAATTAGATGGTACAACCATGAAGAATGATTATAAAAATTATAGCTTTGAATCTAATAAAAGTTTTTAACAAGTCGTTGTTTTATCCCTTACAGAAATGTTTCTGAAATGATTTGAAAATTTTAATTTCATCAGCTAACTAATCTACATGTTTGAAACTTGATGTAAATACTACTAATTACTCAAACAAAATATATAAAGTATTCGTTTCATACTTCTAACTAAATGGTATAAAATTTATACCGCCGCCCACACAGAGGGTTGTAGAGCAACAGATGTAGCACTAAAATTTTCGAATCAGACTGATATGTGACGGTTCACTTTATTACAGTGAAATATAGTGGTCGATAATATGTTATAAAGTGCCAGTGAAGCAAAAACCAGACTTATTCTCCGAAGAAAAGAAATTTAAATCAGTAAATAAAGTTCGAATGCAAAGTTTTGCAAAGAACAGATTTAGCCATCTAAAGTGCGCTTTTTTATAATTATTAAATTACTCAGCTAAATAAAAGAATTAAAAGTGAACGATGAAGTTTAGAGAAATGGACAATAGTAAACTTTTTCGATATTAAAATTAAGGGAAACGATAAATTATTAAATTGAATATATTTAAGATAAATGTAATTAAAATTAAAACAAACGATAAATTAAAAATTTGAATATGTATTAGCTACATGCGATTAGAATAAAAGCAAACGAAAAATATTATAGAATTGAATATATTTAAAATAAATGTAATTAAAAATAAAGCAAACGATAAAAAATTGAAAAGTGATCTGGTACTCCAATACGCTTCACCTAAAAGAATAGCACCTTAGATAGCTAATAAAAATTTATCAATGTAATACGTGCCCTCATAAAGGCAACAAACAAAAAACTCAGGGGGAAAAAGGATTTCTCAAAACCTAAGCTATTGCAAAAAAATTTAACAAAGTAGACAGAGGGCGAGTCTTCGCAGGCATCTAAGATAGAACTGGCTGGAGACAGCAGATTAGGGATTGATGTTGTTGATAGACATGAGACTTGCAAACGATAATTGATGTATAGTGTTAGCATGAAATAAAAGTAGACGATAAGCTGCTGACAATTGAGGGACGACAGTAGGGGTTCATTGCCTCTAGCGGTGAGCTTTATCAAAGAATCTAAGTAAACTGTGATATAAATCATTAAAGAAAGGTATTACAAAAGATACAATACAGCAAAGAGTTACCCGCTTTGTAAGAAGAACAGAGCCCACAACGTACAACCCATAAATACTTCAGAATAAGGAGGGATGATCTTTCTTTCTTTTTTTTTATTGTCCATCACATATGCGAGAGAGTATGTTTCAAATGCGAACAATTACAGTAGATGGCTGGTTTTTGAACTCTTATGGATCTACGCTTATTCTTAATTTTATTTATAGTAGCCTTATATATATAATCTAGTTTTAATTAATTTCTTAAATATATATATTTCTAAGAAATATTTTTAAAGGACGGGGACTTTCGATTGAAAAATATTTCTTTAGTTTAAAGAGCTCCTTTCTGATGGATCAGAGTTACCTTCAAAAACAAGAGAGGAAGAAAATATCTTTATGGTATTTGCAATAAAAATATGTCTTATTTTAAATAAAACTGCATATGCTTTTGTACTAATTTTCGTTTATTAAGTTTATAATGTAGTTATATCATTAAATTATGAAAATTATATATGTATAATAAAGTTATGCTTCAATTAATTAACACATTTTCGCACAAATTATCACTGTTAGAAATAAAAATTCATCACAAAGTTCTCATTTTTTTTAAAAAATGTTTTGTGATCCTAATGTTTCCCAAATTAACTAAAATAATATACTTTTTAGGAAAGTATTTATTACTTCTTCGAAGGAATACAGGAACTTCGAGGGAACAACTAGTGTACAAACAAGATGTCCTAGAGAGGCGGTGGTATATTATTTATACCGGATCTTAAAAATCAGGAAATAAATAAAAATTAGTTTCACTACTTAATATTATATCCTTTTATCACTATTAATTCATATCAGATGAATTTTAACTATACATCGCTATTAACTATATAGCGGAATATATTTTATACTCTTTTATATTTTACTCTAGGAATTTTATTCTTTCAATAATTTTTAATCTGTTGCAATTTGGATTGGAATTCCTCATGATTTTACATTTCTTTTTCAAAAATGTAAGTTTTAAGGTTAAGATAAGCAACTACTCCTTTTGAATTAGGAGGATCAACTGCTTTTGAAAAAATATTTTTTATTGATAAATAAATATAAAAGTTATAGCAGCAACAATAATATTAGTAATAATAATTTTTAAATACAGAATGTAATATTTGTTCTGAATTATTTTCTCTGTACTTTTTTTTTCCTTTTCTATTAAAAATTGTTAAAAGTTGATTCCGTATAAAAGATTTAGCAGAAAAATAGCTCTTAAGTTCTTATTTTTATAAAAAAAATTAATTGTTGAAAAATGCAAGAAATATGGATATTCTCGCAAATTGGAAGAAAAAACCCAAAATATGTTACATATTCTATTGATTGGATTATTAGTACATGAATGAATAGCAAATCTGAAACATTGTAATTTTGTCCCCCCCCCAAAAAAAAAAAATAAAAAATAAAAAAAAATTTAAATGATTTTCGATAATATATGCGAAATGATAACATTTCTAACAACTGTAAACAATTCACTAACATTTCAAATAATTGTAATAAACTTTTTTTTTGAAATAACATAAAGTAAACATTCATACACTAATTGTATAGCAATTAGAGTATGAATAAACGTAACACGAAGAAAATATTGATAACATGACTTGGAAAATTATTTCCAACATATTAAAAAAAGCTTGAAAAAATAGTTTTTTGAATGTGTCGATAGATGGCGCCATGCTGTTCTGTTTTAAGATATTTTTCAGCTTGGAGAAGTCTCCTTTCTTGCCCTGGGTAGGTTTCGAATTTAATTTTAATGGAATGCCAGCCGTACAAATTTTATGAAAATGTTTACAATTTTTAAAAAGTTTACAATTTTTAAAAATTTATAACAGTGTAAATATAAATACGATTTATTCAATCCTTGAAACTTAACAGAGGGATTTGTCTTATTATTTTATTAAAGGAACGAAATAAATCGGTTTCATAATAAAATATAAATATATAGATTAGGAAAAATTCTACAAAAGTTTTTTGATGAAAAAAGTTTCTATCCAAAATATTTTCTTAACATTAGCACATGATTGCCATTCTCATGCCTCAAAAACATGCGGAATATTTTACAGTGGTTCTTCCTTCTTTTCAACAAATATGGGTAGGTACAACCTTTCATTTTTTTTAAAGAAATATAAACAAAAAACGAGTGATAGCAATTTTTGCTTTATTGAAAGGAAAAAAAATCGAAATCTTATGGGGGGGGGGCAAATATATATGACAAAGTCTTAATCTTTACAATGTATAAATCTAAAAACTGCGCTTAAGGTATGTGCCTACCTTCGGAGCACTATTTTACAAAAAAAGAAAAAGAAAAAGAAAAGAAAAGAAAGAAAGAAAGAAAAGGAGAAAAAAAAATGATATTTTGATGAAATACTAATGTTTTTAGTTTCAATAAAAAAAGGCAAATTCAAAAGTTATATATATGAACTTTTTTTTTTTATTATTTTTCAAATTTTGCCCGCATTTGGTTAAAATTTAGTAAAAATTGACATTTATTCTAAAGTTAATAAAACAAATTCTAATTAATATATTTTAATTTTTGCTTTTCTACAATGTTACTTTCGAAAATTTTCATGAAACCAGTGATTTTTGGGTAGACCACATACCTTAAATAGGTTATTATCCTATGGAATCAAATATAATCATATAATTGTGATTGGACACCATAAATTTGATAGCTATTCGTAATACAAGGTGATTACAAACTAATCATATGGTTTTAAACTGATATAATTGATGAAACATTATTCACCCTTTAGGGCAAATAAGAGAAAGAAGATGTTTTCTCTTTTCTGTATGAAATCATCAGAGGAGCCTGAACTTATTTCCACGTTCGCCACAAACCACTGAAAAGCATTTTGTGTTTTAGAATACGCGAAATCTTCATCACTTGTTTCGGTGCGTCGAGGAAATATGGATCTCACACGCAACCTCAATAAGATATTCTGAACCGTTTTTGACAATTCAAAAACCAAAACCGAAAAAAAAAAAGCCAAAGCCTGGTAGACCAAGTGCTTTTTTGGGAAGTAATGGAGAGGGATTTGCTGTTTTACCAAAAAAAATCAACTTTAATTTCTTAGTCTGAACTGGGTTACTGCGCAACCGTTTGGAAGATTTTACATCTGTGATTTCGCCAGACAACGCATACGTTCAGTTCGAACATCGATAATGATATGTCCTCATCTCTTTGAGGAGAATTGGACAACAAGATGCCATTTAACGTGAGGAGGATATTAGTATCTGTTTCAAAATAAAATTGAAAAGTTTCCCTTTTGGATGAGATATTCGTTTTTCATATTTGTGATTTATTTTGTAAACACCTTGTATTTATGATTAGATTTTTAAATACTTCTAATTCAAACAAAAGGGTTAATATACAGCCTGAGAATATTATTGAATCTTTAAACATTTTTCGTATAATTTTGATTAAAAAAGACGCTTCTTGACGTTCTTCTTGCCTTTTTAAAAAGAACACTTCAGCCTTTTAACAAAACTTATCCTTAATCGTAATTATATTGCCTTGTTTTACAAAAAAGAATTCTTTTCTTTCATTGCTATTGAAATTGTAAAAAAGCCATTAATTTTATTTTACTATATTTCTTAACTTATATGCTTTTATTTATTTCAACTTGTAATGTATGTAATAAAATGAAAAATACAACTTAGTAGAACGTCTTAAGAGTTATAATACATCGTTTTCCAATTTTTATATACACTCATTGCCATAAAAATTTGCCCACCAAGAAAAAGTTGTTAGAATAAAATGAAATTTTACATTTGAAACAGCAACGTTGGTGTAAGTAAATGATTACAAAACTATAGCAAAATGATCGTTTATTGTAGAAAAATTTCAAATGAATGGAGGTTTTAGTACCCTCTTATGTTACCAATAGCATGAATGCATGATGTGATACGTTCGAACATTGAGGCGATCCCGTATGATGTCCTGCAACATCTCGTTACGCAGTTACAGTAAACGTGCCTTTAATTCGACCAAACTCGCAGGCTTAATGTCCGTCCTAAATTATCCCAGATATGCTCAATCGGTGACAAATCTGGGGATCGAGTAGGCACAGGAAAGGGTGGAAATTCAGCAGTCCTGCGAAACCCTTGCAGTGTGTGGGTGAGCATTGTCCTGTTGAAAAAATGCTCCTCGTAGGCCTGTTATGAGTGTCAACACATGTGCCTGAAGAACACCACGAACATACATCTGGGATGCCATGGTGCCGTAGATCAATATTAGGGGTGACCTTGTGTCGTATGCGATGGCACCTTTTACCATCACACCAGTTGTGAGAGCATGTGCCGCTGCAAAGAGAAGGCAGGATTGAGAGGTTCAACACGGGGTCTCCACACACATACACGATTATCATCACTATCCAAATTGAATATGGGTTTGTGGCTAAAGACAACCTTTTTCCATTCGGTTGCAGTCTAATTCCCTTCGAGCGCGACACCGCTCCAAACTGAGGCAACGGTAAGTAGATGTCAATGGGAATACACGTAGTTGGTGCCACGATAGCAACTGTCCTTGGGCCAGGTGCCGTGCAATGGTACGAACTGACACAGAGGCTCGTAGTAAAGGTGCTGCCACCGTATGGATAGTGGACAATGAAATAGTTGCCGCTATAAGTGCGAGTCGTATGATGTGACGGTCTTTTGGACTATCGGTCTATCGAGGGCGTCCTGAGCCTGGTCGCAGTGTAACAGACCACACTCTTTTGCCCACTGAACCCAACAACTCCTCACAGTAAAGTCAGAACGGAGCTACTTGCCGAGCTGACCACCCGGTTTCCAAGATCCTTATGATTCTTCCCCTCTTGAACTCAGACAGCTACTGAAATTATCTCCGATGGCATGTAATCTAATTAAAATCTCTAATTAAAAAGCGTCCCTCAGCAAAAGATTAAATACACTCAACCAAGCTCTGCTTACCTGTTTTATAATCCAAGACGAACGAGGTTAAACGCCTTCTGGTGGCATAACGTAATTAGACATTTCTGTTTTTATATAGGTATTTAATTAGTTTTATAATATTTTAGATATTTAGTTAAGTGCAATTTGTAGTTTACAGTTCGACTGAAAATTATTACAACGTTTACTTTCAATTTTCCACGGTTGATTTTTCTGAATTCTACTTATTTTCGGGTTGTTACCATATTCGTTTACAATGTAATTCACTGAAGTGTGAAGGTTTGATCAGTAATTACTGATACGAACACACATTCTAAAGAATGGTACGGTATTAATTATATTATTTCCATCATTCTAATTTTTGCTTTTCTTTCGCTTGGCTTTCTCTTAAAAAATTTTTTAGTTCTTTTATAAAATTTTTGGATTTTTTTCTTAAGTTTTAAATTTCAGATTCTGTAATTAATGCATAAAATATTTTATCTTATTTTCATAAATATTATTTTTGTTTCTTAGTTAATTCTTTAAATATTTTGTTTTTTCCAAGTCAATTAATAGTATATTTTTAGATTGTTATGTGTTGTGATATTTTGTGACTTGTAGTATTAATGTTTTCTTTAAATATACATATATATATGAAGCATCTAGGCGTATGCTTTACAGTCCAATTTTAAAATAAAAGACAAGAATACTAATTAATCTTTTACTGGAGTTTACTATTGCAAGTCTTTCCTTGTACTAAATAAAGCACACACAAAAAAAACACAAAAAGCGGCAGTTAATCCCAATGAAAGTCCATTGAAAGTAATGGAATGCATTCCAATACAACGCGTTCAGCGATGTATTGTCTTGTCGATGTCTTGATATGCACGCGAGAGACTGAAGAGAGCACAAAGAACGTTCCATCAACTTTTATACCAAGCTTAGCTCAAGGTGACAGCTACAGTTAAAACATGAGAAGGTTGGCAGACATATTTGAGTGAGGTACTAAGACATAATTTCTGAAAACGAAAAAGAAAGCTAACACAATGTAGTTATGCAGGTCATCACAGTTTCGGAGCAAAACTCCTGGACAGGCGCAATTCTAATATGGATCAGTTCATAATTAGATAAACAGTGAGATCGAAAACTTAGTTGTTGACAAGTTAACAGAGCAATTGTCGCAGCTTAGCATTATGTCAATAGCACATAATTTACATTAAAATTTGCAATATAATGTTTCCAGACAAATGCTTAAAATCTATGTTATTGTCGAGACATTTTAAAACGTTTTAGTTGTGCATGCTTAAAAATTTAAATCAATTCATGCAACTGCTGTGTGTTGTGCTTAAAAATTTAACATTATTTCGTGTTTAGTATATAACTTTGCAGCTCGACATAAATTCTTAAACCTAAAAAATGTAAAAAATATTTGTTTGGGCATTTTTCTAAATTAAGAATTTAACATAATATAATAAACAATATTTCAGACAGTAAAAATTTCCAAAATTATAATTTAGAATGATATCAACTAAGTGTTACCAGAGCATTGTTCAAACATAACACAATATTTAAAAATAAAAAAAAAGAAAGAAAGAAAGAAAAACACACACACACACTTGAAAAACAGATTAATTTTGTTTAAAATCAAAACAATATACGTAATATTCAAATGTATGAAAATTTATAAGAATACAATTGAGAATGGTTTACATATATTGCATCACAAATACAGTGTTTCATGCCAAGTGGAACGCAATAATGTAAACACACTTGAGAAGAATTATTAATGAAATTCAACATATTTTTGAAAAGATGTTTGCATTTTAACCTTTCCAGCATGTGGTTTACAATAATTTCTGAACCATAGCATTATTCCCTTTATAGCTGAAGAAGTGGGATCTGTTGCAACAAACCTTGCCACACCTGTTCACAAGTGAAACTTTGTACAATTACCTAGTTTATTTATATTAAATGTGGAGATGGGTATGTTGCAAAGATCTGTTAAAAGGATAATTAGTTTATTAAATGATGAAAAATTTAAAAAAAAAAAAAGACTGGCCCGCATATGTGCATCAAGCTCTAACATCCTAATCTACGTTGAAGGTGGCGCTGCTATAGCGCAACGGGACAATCCTAGGATCGACCGTCCTACATTATCCATGATATCAGGTGATCCAGAAAATGCATAATCAAAACAATCATATACGCATAAAAACATTAATAATTTTAACACAATTGAAGTAAGAACATACTCACTTATGAGATGATTAAGAAATGGTTGAGAATTAACTGTTATGAGAAAATTTAAAATTGAAGCCACTATCAGAAAAATTGAAAAGAAAAATGAAACACAAGTACTGCGAAAACAAAATGAATTTCACTGTAAAAGATTAAAAATTTTAAGAAGAAAAAAGTAGTTGCAATAGTTGATCAGCTAACAGTGTTACGAGTCCATAGTTTGAGATATTCAGCACAAGTATTCATTTTTCTCTGGTCCTTCACACTTTTGAGCATCGTAAATGTCGTTCGGTTTGATTTTCTTTATCTTATATGGAACTAGGTACTTTGTTTTCAGTTTGGGTTCCAATTGAGTGCGTTTGATGGCTACAAGATCATGAAGCTTGAAAGTAGTTGCTGGCTTTTTCTGGCGATTGTAATTTCTTCTGTCTTCATCTTGAACTTTCATGATTTCTTGTTTATCTTGTTTCCTTAACTCGATGAAACTGTCTTGAATGATCATTACTGGGTATCTACTAAGCGCGTCTGAGTGATTCAGTTTGGAGATGGAAGGACTATTTTATAATCAAAATCTTGTAGTTGTTATACCCGTCACACTATCCGTGTGCACCAATGTTTTTTCTTTAGTATCTTCTCGAACACGTTACAGTCAGTAACTGTTTTGAAATGTGTACCTAACAAGTAGACACTAAACTTTTTCAAGGCTCGGTCAATAGCTAAAATTTTAAGTTCATAGCTGCTATATTTTGTTTCTGCATCTGATGTTTCCTTACTCATAAAATATATTGTGTTTAGCGCACTATCTATTATTGATTTTTGAAGTAAAATATACTTATTGCCATAAAAATTTGTGCACCAAGGAAAAGAGGTCAGAATAAAGCGAAAATAGTTGTCCTAATCAAGCGTACTTACATATGTAAGTACAACGTTGATGTAAGTAATTGATTGCAAAATTAAAGCAAAATGGGCCTTTATTGTATGAAAAATTACAAATGAATTTCAGTCACCTCTAGCATGAATGCATGATGTGATACGTTCGGGCATTGAAGCACATAATTCCCATAAGATGTCCTGCAACATCTCGTTCCATGGTTGCAGTAAACTCGCCTTTAATTCGACCAAACTCGAAGGCTGTCGAACTTGCCGTCTTGAATGGTCCCTGATGTGTTCGATCGGTGACAAATATGGTGATCGAGCAAGCCAAGAAAGGGTGGAAATGTAATGGAGGCAGTCTTGTGCTACCCTTGCTATGTGTGAGTGAGTATTGTCCTTTTAAACAATTGCTCCTGGGAACCCTGCCATGAGTGGCAACACATGTGTCTGAAGAATGTCCCAAACATACCTCTGGGTTGTCATGGTGCCGCGGATCAATATTAGGAATGATCATGTCTGGTATGCGATGGCAACCTATACCATCACACCAATTGTGGGAGAAATATGCTGCTGTACAGTGAATGCAGGATTCAGACGTTCTACGTGACTTCCACACACGTACAAGATTGTTACCACTGTCCAAATTGAACCTGTATTCATCGTTAAAGACGACCTCATTCCTTTTGGGATGTAGTCCAATTCCTTCTAGGGCGACACCACTCCAAACGGAGGCAACAGTGAGTGGGTATCAATGGCAGTACACGTAACGGGAGCCGCTATAGCAACTGTCCTTGGGGCAGGCGTCTTACGATGATATGGACTGACACAGAGGCTTGAAGTGAAAGTGCTGTCTGCAATAGTAGTGGACAATAAGACAGTTGGCGCTATGCGTGAGTGTCGTATGATGTGACAGTCTTCTCGACTATTGGTCTGTTGAGGGCATCCTGAGCCTGGTCGCCATGTAACAGAGAACATCCTGCAGAGTAAAGTCAGAATGGCTTAGATGGCGAACTACTCGCCGATCTGACCAACTGATTCCCATCATCCCTATGATTCTTCCCTTCTTGCACTCTGACAGCTGCTCATATTGTCTCCGATGGTGGCGTAATGGCCTCTCTAGTTAATATGCGTCCCTCTGAAGTGGATTAAATATACGCAAGCAAGCTCTGCTTACCTGTTTTATAATCCAAGGAGAATCAAGTTCAAAATCCTCTAGTGGCATTATGCAATGTGCAATCACACCTTGGCAACCAACTGTTGCGTTTTCCCACGCTTTGGAGAGGGTTCATCGTGTGCAGTCCACTCGGATGACTGTCGATTGGACTTCGGAGTGAAATGATGTTTCATCCATTGTCACATATCGATGCAAAAACTCAGGTTTATTACGCTTGATCATCTTCAAACACTGCTCCGAATCATCGACTCGTCGTTGTTTTTGGTCAAAAGTGAGCTCGCGCGGCACCCACTTTGCACAGAGCTTTCTCATACCCAAATATTCGTGAATGATATGATGTACACGTTCAGTTGATATCTTTAGAGTGTCTGCTATTTCCTTCAACTTCAATTTACGGTCATTCAAAATCATTTTGTGGATTTTTTTAATGTTTTCGTCGGTAACAACCTCTTTTGGGCGTCCACTGCGTTCACCGTCTTCGGTGCTCATTTCACCACGTCTAAACTTAGCATACCAATCCTTGATGGTTGATTTTCCTGGGGCAGTGTCCGGAAACTCGGCATCAAGCCAAGTTTTTGCTTCAACTGTATTTTTTCCCTTCAAAAAGCAATATTTTATCAACACTCGAAATTCCTTTTTATCCATTTTTTTCACAATAACTAAAGTTGCTTCACTCAAAATGCTATAATTTACAAACTAATGATACGACAGCTGTCAAATTTATACACGCATCTTTTGAGGGTTAGGGCTAACTAAAAAACATGTGGGTTTAATTCTAGTAGCGCCATCTATGTGTCAGGCTGGGGACTTTTCAATTGACCTGCTATATAGAAAACTCTTTGCCTGACCTTCAATAAAAGTTCTGGCAAATATTATTTTTTTGCTGATCATTCAGAGATGAGAGAAGAAAAGAAAAAATTATTCAAAATCTTGTGTAAAACACTTTACTTCATATATATCAGAACCGTTAAACTTTCCTCGAGATTTTCCGAGATCTTTCAAAATAAAATAGAGGGAATTATTGAAAGTATCAACAGATATGTTATTATTTAATGTCGGAGAGTTTACAGAAGGGGAAAAAAAGGAAGTGGTTTTTTCCTGCTTCGTCATCATTCCAATACAGCGCGTTCAACGACTCGCTGTGCAAGCGAGATATTAAAGAGAGCACGAAGAACATTCCATCAGCATTCCATACCAATTTGAGGTCAAGGTGACAGCTACAGTTGAAACACGTGAAGTTGTTTGGCCATAATATTATGCATATATATATATATATATATCATGTTCAAGTTATTTCTCGCATTTTTTTTTTAAATATTTTAACTAGTACTTATTTAAATTGTTTATAAAATACAGTCGAAGCCAATTTCATGTATAATTTATTTTATTGTAGCGGAAAGCGAGACCATTTCCACACGGCAGGAGTTTAAAACTCCGCCGTTCGATACAGATTATGAGAGTAAGAGTGTAAAAACAAGAGAGCTTTTCGCTGTGTTTTTTTGTTATATAGTAAGGAAATTTCACAATAAACATCATAGAACATGCGGGATGAATGGAGGGATCTCGAGGGAATTTAAGTGCAGACCTAGTTAAAGTCTGGCAGGGATCATCCCTACAGATCCGAAGCCTGGGAACGGCATTATGTGCGAATTTTTAAGAAAGAGTGATTGCATAAATTAATATTAAAAAGGAATGATATCAAGAAATAAGAACGAACGCCTTACTTTTAAATGAGAGAATGGGAAAAATTAGGAAATTAAATTATTATTTTGAGAAACTAATTAACTAAACTTAAATAAACTAAGTTAAATCATTACACACACACACACACACACACACACACACACACACATATATATATATATAATTTCTTCCTCTTGGTAGTCTTTTGTTTTGTTGTAATAAAAGTTGGACAGAAACTGTTTCCAAGTTAATTTTTGACAGCGATTGTTTTAAATAAGGATTCTTTGACATAATCGCAACACTTCATTACTTCGCTATGAATATTTTAAATGTTAATGATATTAAACACATATCGATGAGACATGACAGGTGTCAATACAGAGCAAAGTTCTCTCATCTATATTGCTTTATATTAATTATATTTTGTCCTCCATCAGACGTCAAAGGAGTATTCAGAAATGGGTAGTAAAGAAACGCTCCTTAAATTCGTTCCAAATGGAATAAAATATTTTCTATCAAATTTCGTCATCAATTTCTGAATAAATAAACTTATATTTTCAATTAATTTTTTAACTGCGAGAGATTTTGTAATTTTATGCCTCTACAAAACTACGAAAATAGAATTCATTGTAAATTTTGAATTCATATCGCATTAGAACAGCAAGAGGTCTACATCGACATGCAACGATGTACTATGGATGGCACAAGAAGGCTTCGAATATCATACGTCATGTTCCACCGACGATACCCGTCGTCGCGTAGATGTTAAATAAGCATATTTCTGTTTGATGTAAAATGAAAATGATGCGGTTATTTTTAACGCGTTCAGACCTAGTATTTTTAACTTAGTGTTTTGTTTCAAAGGCTATGAGAATGCTCACAAAACATTTTTTTGTGGAAAAAAAAAACACTAATGACAGTGTTTCACGGGGATTACCTGTCCTCTTCTAACTTATCAAACAATAAAAAAAAAAAAAAAAGAAGAAAAGAAACAAGTCGATAATTGTAACCCGCTTCATTCCCACATCTCCCATCTCAGAAAAACAGCAAAAGATAATAGAATCTTGGGGAGGGGGAAGGATGGCCGTGCTATGCTGTATTGACGATAGCCTGTTATTGTCTCTGCGCAAACGCGGATATCCCCACAATTAAGACCATTCATCACAAATCTGAGACCCCTGCCGTAAAGAAAATCGCTTGCGGAAAAAAGCCCCCATCAGACTGTCAATCCATCAATTTAATGGTTGCCTATAATTCAATTACGTCTTTAACCAAGATTCTGAGTCGTGACGCTTACTGCGAACGGGAGCTGATTACTTCATATTCTGAAAACTTTGAATTGAGTTACTTTTTAAAGGGGGACAAAGAGGAGTTCCTATTCGGGTAGGGGGGGGGAGGCAGGTTGTTTGTTGTCATACGTCCACAAACACCAGTTGGGCTTCCAAACGCTTAGTAGATTAGAGAGAAAATTAAGTTCCCCCTTCATGTAGCCACGAGGGGCTTGCCTGATACAACACTTGATGCAAAACGGAAAATATTTAGTTCCATTGGAGTAATTCAAAGACCTGGGATGTCCGCGGAAGAAGCGATTCAAAGTGGCCTGGTACTTAGAAATGTTAAATATGAATGCTATGATAACACTAGTGCACCTTATTTAACAAATAAGGCCTTACTATGAACGTTAGAAGGGCTTGCAGAACCGATAACCCTCAGGCACTTCATTTATCAAATGTGTCTGCAGTCTTGTTGCTTTCAAGGAGGTATAGTTGTAGATGAATCTCTCAGGGTAAAAGTAAATAATTGCAGTTCAGGAGCGAGTCCTCCCCGCCAGTTAGATTAATTTTATGCCAGTTAGATAAATGTTGAAAGGAGCTTTGGCTGTCATATGAGTTCCAGATTGCATTCTTGACAACGAACGATGGAACAGCATTGAGTTCAAACTGTATGTATTAGAACATTTCCAGCAGCCTATTTCTGCAAGCAAAAGATAGCCAGTATTCTTTATAATTTTTTGAGCAGAGATCTGATGATGAAGTTGCCATGTAAGGTGGCACACTCGTTTACATTCACATCATGCCAACGTGAGGGCTTTAAGCCAGTGTAAGGGCAATTCACCTCAGAGCGATGAGATGTTCAAATGTACACCTGAACGTGAGAAATGTAAAAACACATATTTTATAAAGAACATTAATGTGACAAATGTAAAAGCCCTTTTTGTGCTTGATAAAACATACTTTTATTTTTTAAAGAATTATTTTATTTATTTTTTACACTTGTGACGCTTCGTTATTGTTAATTCAAGCCATCGAAAATCAATAAAAGTTCAGTCAAGGAAGAGTCAGCTAATTAACTCAAACTGTTTTTATTAGATTCTATTTGAATGGTCACAAAACAACAATTCTGTTATGAATATGAAGTGAAAAACTTCCAGGTGACCTCAATCAAATATATAATGAAAAAATTCCACTTATCTCACTAGATTTCAAAAGTGAATCAGTGACTAATATACTGGATCTAATTCCAATATCAGAAACTCGACAACCGAATAACTTACTAAAACAATATTATATGGACAAGGCGTTCCCCTCGCAGCAAAAGAACACGGATTCCTCGCAGCTTAAGAACACGTCCAACTTCGATATCCTGTATCACTCTCTTCTCTTATGCGTTTCATTTTGATACAAATAACAATGCTAATATACTCCAATCACAGTGTATTCACAAGTCGAGATATTCAAATCAAATAACGTCATAGAAAAGGCCTCATAACTAGTTGGAAGAAAATGCACGAGAGAACCCATTACACACAGAACATTTGTAACATGATACGAAGGGCGGCTCCAAAAGTACTCGGGTTAGGAATGAGAAATGGGGTATTAAGAAGGGAGTAACTCACTATTGCATTGCACAATGATCGTTTTCTCTTTTCCTATGATGTTCATGAGTAGGATGCCCTTCGAATCCCAAACAATCGTTGCCATCTTTGGAGCAGATTTATCGGAAGAAATCCACTGATTTGTTTGTTGTTTGGTTTCCTGTGTATAGCAATGAATCAACGGTAGCAACTAAGCGAGGCAGCAATCACAATTTTATTAAACAGTAAAGTCCCAAATGAGTCCCAAATGAAATCTTACCAATGAACTGTTTTTCGCCTTTTAATACAATGGTAACACTAATTTGCCTTAAAAACTGCAATGTGTGTGTGATCGTCAAAAACAGTTATTATTTTTTTAACTCTTCTCGGAAATCTTGTCGCAGCAACACAGCTTACTACACGGATAGTTAAAATGTTTGAGAAATTCCGCGGGTTTAGTGAGAGATTGCAGTGATACATTTAGTTAGATATTCTGCCTTGGTAGCTTTTCATTTCTCTCAGACCAGAGAGTCGTCGTTTTTTGTTTCTTTGTCACTCTGTCTCCTTACTTAAAAACTAATACAAACTACCAAATGTTTGGATGACTAACTTCAAAAAGGCAACTTTCTCTCTTGCATTTGTGCATCAGTATGTAGAAAAGAACCAAGCTCATTTAGAGTGGAAAAATAGCTTATTAAAGGATGAAAAATTAAAGAAAAAGGACAGACACGCATTTCTGTGTTCTTATCCTCGAGATCTAACCTACTAATCAGTGTTGAAGGTGGCGCTGCTGTAGCAGAGCGGGGCAGTTCCCATAATTGTTTGTTAAAATGGATTCTGATGAATATGAAAATGATAACAGTTTGGCAAAAATACACGAATATATGAATGTGAATAACAAATATTGTTTCATTGTTTATTTTGAAAGGGCATAATATAATTTGATTGGCATGCTTTTGCTATAGAATTTATTAACTAACAAATTCTTAAAACTATTTAACAATTAGTTTTAAAAGTTATATTTAAATTTTTTCTTATTTTTCTAACATTAAGAAAAATTGTTTTATTTTTATAAATTTAATTTCTAACATTAAAACTGCTTAACTTTTCATACTAAGTTATGTTTTAATTTTCTTTTTTTTATTTTTCTAACATTAAAAAATATTCTGTGTTTAAAAATTTATTTTCTAACATTAAAACTGATTAACATTTTACTTTTATAAGTTAAGTTTAATTTTTTTTTTAATTTTCTAAATTTAAGGAAAAAATATTAACTTATATTTTTAACACTAAAATTGTTTAATATTTTATTTTCCAGTATTGAAAAGCTATACTTAAACATAAAAAATGTTATTTAGATGTTTTGCTTTCTAATATTAAAAGAGCCACTTATTTTTTTTAAAAAAAAATTAAGGGGATTTACTAACGTTTAAAAAGACAAATTTTGAAATATTATACTAATGAGATCTTAATTCTTTTCTTGTATGTCGAATACTATCTATTGCTTGTTTTCATTTTTCTCTTATAATTTACAGTCAACATTGATTTAAAATTTATAACATACTTATGATATTTGAATATGCATATATTGTCAGGAGACAAAAAAAAATGATAGAAACCATAAAACATATGAAACTACATTTCGTTGAAGAAGAAAATGATTCCCGATTTAAATTATATTTGAAGAAAATAAATTCAAATATTAAAATTAAATCTCGTAACTTCTTTCTTCTTAGAGAAGTGAGTGTGACTGGTTCTTTAAATTGTGGGATTTCTGATTAATCTCTAATTTTCCAAACTTGTATATCCTCTTAAGAATTAATGTAATGCAACTTCTTGATTTTTAACTTCTTCGAATTCAGTTTTTATTCCCATAATTACAAATAAATGTACTTTAAAGTAATATATAAAGAATAAGGTTACAAGTAACGTTTCCTTTTATATGAAATCTTAAAAACGATAAAAAGTTACCAAAAGGGTCCTCAAAAATAGATACCATCTTTAAAGATGGCGTTGGCATAAGCGTAGGGCTCCATCTCATGAATGAAAGTGTTTCTTTCATCATCCCTTTCCAGATTTGTACCCGGTCTCTTTGCACTAAAAATACAATGCACTATCCACTGTGCTAAAAAGACTACTCAAATTGTACAGGCATTTAACCCTTCAATGGTTATGAACGAACGCAGCTTGTCAAACGAATAGAGTGCCGGACACTGACGAATTCAGCTTGTCCAAAATTTTTCGACCCGAATGGTTGTAGCCGAACCCTACTCGGGCAGCGAAACTTTTCCCCGATGGACGTTAACAGTTCGTCCGCGTGTATTATCCTCCGCTATTCGTGTTACAAACTATATTTACTGGCAACATTTAGTTGATTTGATAGCGTACAGATGGAGGTCCGGGTATCGTAAAAAAATTTTATATAATAAGGAAAAATTTTGCAGATCCAGTTGTTTATCTAGTTATTTTACCTGTGTAATTTGGCTAGTTATTGAAAAATGGCGTATTTAATGCAAAAACTGTGATGTTCCATTATGTGCAATTCCATGCTTTATTGTGTATCACATGCAGAAAGAAATTTTGGTAAATATAAAAATTAAATGTTTTATCCAGCTTAAAATTGCGCGTTAATTAGTATTATTGCGTATTGCTAAAATATCAAAATTATTTATTTAGATTTAATTTAGTATTTTACAAACTAATATTTATATTTAACCTTTACTGAATTGCTTAAAAGTGCGAGTACAATTGTGGTAAATATTACTTAAATATACCTCAAATAATTGTTTAAAAACTCAATATTTTACAAACGAATATTTATAATAATTAACATTTACTGAAATGTTTAAAAGTGCGAGTTACAATTGGTGAAAATATTACATTAATGTACAGGAAATAATTGTTTAAAAATCCAATATTTCAGACGCTAAAATTTGTAATATTTATCTTTTACTGAATTGTTTAATAGTTTAATGTTAGAGTTGGTGTACGTAATGCATTAATATACCGCAAATAATTTTTTTTTAAAAATTAAGTATTTTAGAAACTAATATATATAATATTTATCATTTCCTAAATTGCTTATCAGTGTTAGTTACAAATGTATGAATATTGCATTAATATACAGGAAATAATTCTTTAAAAACTATATTTTAAAAGCAAGCGAACTATCCGTATTACCGTTAAAAAAGGGTAACATTTTCAGAAACCATTTGGGAGAAAAAAGCTGTCACATTAACCGACCGTTTGATTGTAGCACTGAACGTCGTAGGAAAGCGAAAATTGCTGATTCGCCTAACCGTCAAAAGGTTAATTAAAAATCCGTTCTATCGCATTTTTCATAAGAAAAGCAATCATAGAAGGACATTATAAGAAATGCGCTGCCATTTCTCTTTTGGATCTATAGTTGCACCATCCATGCAGTGATTCGATGCCGGAACCTTTGAATTAGAAGTCAAATGCGTTAGTAGTAAGCGCAGGTCCTCGAGGGGCGGAAGTGACGTCGCAATCATTCTTCTCCCTTTCTAAGAAGGGCTGTGTACCTACTATTACAGTGTTATCTCGACGATAAAGGTATGTCTCTATCGCTTTTCCGTCTATTTTAAGAAACGATACTGTATAAACATTCCAATTTCATAAATATGAAGTATAAATCCATATTGATTGAAAATAATAACTGAAAAATGAAAACAAGTAACATATAAGATTTGACCCAAAAGAACCATGATTTCTGTGCTATGAGGAAATCATGTTACATTCTCTTAATAATTCAATGGCAATAGGAATATAAATAACTGCATTTGGTGTGCTTAATTTTTTCTTATGCTAGTAAGTAACCAATTTAATAAAAAAAAATTAACACAGAAAGGTAAATATCTGTTCAAGTCTTTGCGGAAGGAAAAATAATTAATGTGTACATTAAAATGACAATATACCTCCAGATGTACTTTGCTGAGTACTTTGCTAGAAGGTTATTAACATAGAAAAATGTTTCAAAAAAATGATATTTCTCCATCTACAGCAATGACAAGAAAAAAGGTCGTGGCGGAACAACCTATTGACTGTAGCAATTGAAACAGATTATTACGTCGAATGAGTGCTTAACATCCTAAATGGAAGTGATGGCTGAATATAATCGGGACATAGTTACAATAGGAAGCGATTTACCTCCACATTGTACTAAACCAAGGGTCTAGTTTATTACAAGCGTTAAGCTATCGGATTCTTTTTCAGTATATGTGTAGCTACGGATAAACTTTATCGAAACAATGCTGACTGATAGAAAGTATACACAAAAGCAATGCTGTAACTAAAAAAAAATTTACATTTTACATTGAGTAAGTTCATAATGATGCTCGAAATTTTCTCTTAAAATGAGATACAGTTGCATTTTCACATTAAATTTATGAAACACTTTTTTAATACAAAATAATTTTTCCATTGGACTGCTGAGGAAACCACGATGATTTAAACTCTGTCAAAGAGTTTGATTGCAAGAAAAAAGTAATGTCATTTTTCTTTACTTTGCACTTTTAATTATTTCACACATATATAAATTCATGAAAGAAATGTTTTTCATACCTGCATATTTGAAAAATGAAAACCAAACTTATAAAATGTTCGGAATTTCTTCTACCACTGTATCTTCGTTGTAATGGAACGAATAATTTGAATAAGAAATATTAAATTGTAATTATTTTGTGTCCCTTTAGCGCAGTGGTTAGTATGTTAGACCTTAACTCGAAGATGAATAGTTTGAATACCGCCTAGGACAGGCCTGGCCAGCTCGCAACCCTCAGTCCGCTTGTGTCCCGCCAATTTCAACCTGCGCTCCTCGGATCTAGTTTACTTTAACCAAAATTTAAGCACATATTGTTCATCAAAAAATATCCAATCATCAGTTGTTTGCATCATATTCCATCACTATGGGAGTATTTCTGTCCTTTAACTCAACTAAAATCCCAGTTTTTCTTCAACATTCTTGCTCAGAAACAATTACAAAATTGCGCTTAGTTTAAACAGCGAACGGGTCCCCTTGTGGTGTACTTAATACAATGTATACTTGTACAGCAAACATTATGAACAGCGTGTGCTAGCATTACACCAAGAGGATTCGTCGATCATGTGAAATAGCGCAGTCAGTCTGTTTGTATACACCACACTTAATATATTTGAATTAGAAATGTATGGCAGACTGACTGATATTTTTTATCGCTAATAATTTAGCACCTGTCTTGTGTTGTAAATGAAGGACAGTTTTTAAAAATATGTTTTGTGTAAAAATATTTGATTCAATAAAATATAAATTAAAATAATTTTTTTTCCAGAATGTTCTTCATTTCTCTAATGGGGCTCGGGAGAAGTAGTATTTTCCCACGAATTTCGAGGGCTGACAGTTTATCATAAACACAAACATTACATATATAGTTTGAATTTAAAACGATTACAGAAAAGCGCTTTTCAAAAATTCCTTATGCACAATTGTCAAACATATAAAGAGACTTGCAGTCAGAGCCAGAAAAATCATTCTGAGTGCCTTTGTCTTCGTTAATCCTGCCGTTACAGAAGAAAGATCAAGCTTTACTGGTAAAATTGTTTTATCAGATGGACAGCAATAGTTGAGCTGCACTGCGTGAATATCGTCGCTGAAAGGTTTAAGAATGGTTTGAATTAGATGATTATGAAATTTGAAGAGATTGGAGACTTGCGAGTACTGACAGGAAGAGGGGGGAAATTGGTTCTGAATGAAACTGTTGATGAAGTCGCTACTGCTGTAGTTGAAAGAGCCTCCATTTCCAGTTATTCTTCAGCAAGTGCTCGATCGGTGTCACGAAAGGTGACGAGTGCTGTAGTGCAAGTTCTGCAACTTCATGCACGCTCTGATTTTACTAGCCAATGTTTGGCTCGAATTGAAATTGATGACACTTGGCCTTGGAAAATTCTATGGTCAGATGAGGAGCATTTTTCTTTAGATCATCGAAATAATAATAATAAAAATAGATCAGCGAATAATCAAAATTGTCACATATGGGGTGCTTCACATCTTAATATCCTACACCAACAACCATTGCATTCTGATTACATGACTGTATGGTGTGGATTTACTGCTGATTTTATTCTAGGACTATTTTTGTTGAAATTTTCACTCCTAAAAGTCCTAAAACGTGCACTGTCACGAGTACATTGTACAGCGAACTCATTCGATAGCTGGTCATCCTTGCCTTATAGGAATGGTAATATTTACAGACCATTGTCTTCATGCAAGATAGAACAACTCCCCACATTGGGCACTAAATTAAAAAATTGCTTCGAGATAATTTTGGTGAGAATCGAGTAATATCCAGAGCTTTTCCTCCTCGTTCACCTGACTTAAATCCCTGAGATTCCTGGTTGAGGGAATTCCTAAAAAAACGTGTTTATGGAGGAGGAATGGAGACTATATCTGAGTTGGTTGAAAGCAAGCATTATATATATATATATATATATATATATATATATATATATATATATAT
>BMAW01013113.1:1100374-1148092 GCA_019974015.1 Nephila pilipes
ATATATATATATATATATATATATATATATATATATATATATATATACACACACGCCATGTGGCTAGAATGCTTTGAGAGTTTCTTTGCGCTACCATTGAACACGCTATAATGTGCTTTCAACGCGTAATTGATGTCAACGGAATCCACGTTGAGCATATTCTGTAATTGAATAAATTTTAATAACTCTGATAGATTTTTTCCCCTTCTTTAGGTGTCAAAAATCCCCCTGGTGGTCAAAATTTAAACTATTTTTATTGTAGAAATCGTTTTCCAATAGTCCATATAACGTGTATACCAAGTTTCATCAAAATTCAATAAGTAGAATGGGTTCTAGAAAGATCTGAATAGAGGCATTTCCAAAACGACCCGTAGTCTTCAGGGTTGGACAGGCCTGACCTAGGAAGTTGCCAGTACATTTTTTATTGAACTGAGAAGGTAAACACTCTTATTTCACAATGATATTTTTCCTTTGCTTTTCTTTCAGAAAAGATTAATAGAACGTATAGCTGGATGTATTAAATGTTCCTTCAATTCCCCCTATAACGCAGTTCCCTATAGCGCCCGGCAAGGATGATAAAAGAAACACTTTCATTCATGAAAAGTTACCCTACTTTTATGCCCTACACTCATGTCAACTTTTACGGTGGTATTTATTTTTAAGGATCATTTTGGTAATTTCTTTTTTGTTTTATTATATCTTCATGTGTATAGATAAGGAAAAAATTCGTGTAACTTAATTACTTATGTATGACATCAAAGTAAATTTATTTGTTAAAAGGAGTAGGAAAACTGAATTCGAGGACATTGAAAATTCAACAAAAGTTAAATTATATTAATTCTTAGGAGGATCCGCAAATTTGGAAAGATTAGAGATTAATCAGACATCTTACAATTTAAAGAACCAATCACACGCACTGTTCTAAAATCAAAGGAGTTACAAGATTTACTTTTTTAATTTTTTCCCTGACTCAAAGTATCCTATTTGAATCACTTTTTCTGCAATGAAGCGAGATTCATGCACTTTACGAATTCTATCATTTTTTCGCCTATTTTATGGAATAATGATATATGTACATTCCACTTACATAAATATAAATTATAAATCCATATTGATAAGAACAGAAAAATAAATACAGAATAGAAGAACAGAAAAATAAATACAGAATAGAAGAACAGAAAAATAAGAACAGAAATAAATAAAATAAGAACAGAAATAAATAAAATAAAAACAGAAAAATAAATAAAAAAAAGAATTGGTCACACAAGAAGAGAATTAGGTTCTGTGGGGAAGGGGAACAACTGATCAAAAGGATCCTTCTCTTAATTATCCCACTCTGAGGCTAGACGTCTAGCCTCAACGTGATGCATCTTTGGACGCAGCTCTCCTTTCCTTCCACGCACACACACACACCAACGTGAGACAAATCGATCTTTGAAGAACTCCAATGGTTGTTATGGATAGTAGGTTTTAATGACAGCTTTCACTTTGTCATCGGAACGTGTGTTCCTTAAGGTGCTGTCTCTGAGAAGAGGTAAAAATCGAAAGGTGCAGGATCGGAATCGGATGCGCTCGAAATCCTAAGCGGTCTGAAACTCAATAACGCCTCGGTTCTTCAACTTCATCTCAATGTGGTTTGCTATCTGCTTCAATTTAGCATACCATTGAAACTCAGGAATAAAGGAAACAAATTCATTACATAGCGGATACACGTAGCTTTCAGGTACAGCAAGGTTTTTGAAAATCGGATAATAAACACACAAAAAATATGGCCATAGAAGCATTATTTTTCAATCGAGCCTCGTATATGATGATAAGACATCATCATTACAGCCTAAATGTTCTTGCATCTTAACCCGTAAGACATTGAGAAGAAAAAACTTTATGATAGTGAAGGTTTAGTTAAGAGAAATTCTATTGATCTCTTGAAATGTATTTTACTCACACTCCTCAAGCACGAAAAGCAGCTAAGAATCCATAGTCAGTAGAATATTCCGAAAACAAAAGCTTACAAATAATGAAACTTGGTAGAAAAGTTAAATTCCCAGATGATCTAAAGATTACAATTAGTTATCGTCATTGCTAAAATATGGGTTGATTGTTTGGTAGCAAAAATTGTTAGAATGGAGATTAGAGTTTTTGAGTATTTAAAATGTTGCAAATGTGAATAAATATTATTTAGAAGAAGATTCTTTAGCGATATTTGTCTCATGTTTACCACAAAATCACTTGATATATCTGATTCATAAATCCATTTAATTCAGCCAACAAACTTCATTAATTTGAGGCATTATCAGATAATGAAGTCAATATTTAAACTGACTCTTCTCTGACCACTCTGCACATTCAGAGAAATTTTTAATTCTTGTAATATTGTTGTAGACTTCTGAGTTCGAATACGTTGAATAAAAAATGATTGCTATCTTCTTGACGAGTAAAGGGAAATTTATTTACAAAACAACAGGAATTTTTGCAGGAAAAGCTATAACATAATACGTGCTTACAATCAGGTTAAGGAGAACTTTTGAGTCGCTTGAGGTTCAGAGCTCAAACGAAACTTTGTAATAGAATGCTACCTAAGATCTTCTCTCGATCAGAGCACAAAATGAACTAACTCTCTCTAGACTTCTGATTTACTTTCTGTACTCGTCCCTTCCAAAAAACATCTAGAAACTTCAGAGAGACAAGAGTAATCGCAAACAATACTCGAAGTAAGCAGGAGTATCGTAAAATGTTAGTTATTACTAACTTAAATACTTGTATAAAATTTATGCTACGTATTAATTGATCCTTAGTGCATAATGTTGTAAATTACAGTGGTTCAAGCGCAATTGCAGAGAGCCGCAGATTGAAGTAACCCGCAATATCGAGAAAGTAAGAATTCAATCTGCTGGGTTCTACAATGAAGGCCTTCGAAAGGTCAAGAAACGCTGGGAAAATGTATAACTCTGGAGTAGAGGAGAATAATAAATAATAAAAATTAAGTTTCTCGATTATTTGTTCCAATAGTTAAAACTTATTACAAAAAATAATCCCTAGGATATTAATTAAAGCGTTACGATACTGCGGGTTACTTCATTCGAGGGTTTCCTGAAACCTAACAAATCGACATGATTAGCGTAATTTACAACATGACGTGCATAAGGATACATTAATATAATCAATAAATTTTATTCAGGTATCTCGGTTAATTTGTAATAATTAAATCTTTGCTATATCCCCTCGTCTAACAGAACGGTTCACACTTCTCATTCTCCCCTAAAACCGTTTAAACGCGTTGTACCCCTATAGTGATGGATTGAACATGGTGGACATTTGGGTTTGACATTCTGGTTCTCTAAGCCTGTGTGAATGCACTGAACTTCTGGTTTGACTTCTTAGCAGATTTCGTCGCTTGAATTTTTGTTCTCATTAACAAGATCAATATCGTATCCCAGTGGTCTCACAAAGGGGAAAAATTCTTCCTTCACCAGTAAGTCCACGGAAGCCACTTTGAGTGGCTTTTAAGTATTTCAGTAGTGTGAGTGGTATAGTAACATTCACCTTTCATCTCTGTATTTTTTTCTCCTAAAGAATCAACACATAAGTATATATATATATTTTTGCGGCCAATATGAATGTATTGTGACTCTTCGTGTTCTACTACATAAGTGGATCGTCTTGATGTGTACTTTTGTGACTTTCGACTATTCACAATTTTCTCTTCACGAACTTCAAGGACTTTAATTGGTTTGAATTGCATAAAATTTCAGTTTCTTCCCAATCAAAATGAAACGCGATTAGGTAAATTAGTTGAAAATAGAAATGAAGTGATTTAAATAAAATCGTATACAAACAATATGCAATTAATGGAAAACAAGATGAGAGAGAGGATTGCGCTTTGTGCAAAGTTTTTTCTTCAGCTCGAAATTCTTCGGTTAGTTGTGTGGACTGAATACACTTCCACTAAAAGTTTTAAGCTGCGTAGTTGCTGTGTCGAAGAGAGTTGTGAAATTAAGGAGAGAACGGAGATTTCTTATTTAAATCATAGATTAAGATTGAGAGTTAGGTTGAGATTCTATAGAGAGTGAATTTAGATATTCTATGGAGATATTAAATAAAGAATCTATTTCGTTCTTGAGTGTCTTCAATTCGGGTTTAGTAATTTTTGATTGATATATTAAATTCAAATATGACCCAAGAGCCAAATAATGACGGACAGGTGTCACGCTATCATCTCTCTTTATTGTTTCAAAAATTATCAGATTCTTTTAAAAATAACAAGATCATACTCTCTCTCTCTCTCTCCATCTTTTTTTTTTTTTTTTGGTTTTTTTTAATTTATTGAATTTTATTTCCCCCCCCCCCAAAAAAAAAAGGAATCTTAATGAAAGAAGTATTAATAGAAAAAATTTTAAGGATACATTTTACAAATACTAATGATGGAAAACAATTCTGCGAAACTTTTATAGGACTTCATTGTCCTATTTTTTATCGCAAAATAAAAGTGATGCTATTGAGAGTATGCTATAAACTATGTCTTTTCCATCGAAATCTAAACTTCAATATATATTAGTACTAAAGGCAAATTATTTTTGATATATTTTCCTCATAAATGATTCCTACAGTGCAGCTAATTGTAAGTGTATCACCTTTTTAGAGGGGGGGGGGTGACTTCATTCATTCTCACACTGTAATACATTCTCTGTGAAAAAGAGCCGGCCTTATAAATTGTGGGTGCTAATAACTCCAAAATCGAAATCGTGCATACAACTAAAGAAGGGAACCCCATTCCACTTTTCAAACGAAAATTAAAAAAAGAAAAAGAACACTTTCGCTCGCTCTCATTAACCCTTGACCCCTGCCCGAATTCACTCTCGGACTTGATGATGGCTCTGCATCCGGGTCTTTCTCGTAACTAATTGTTTCTGCCCCGCTCTGTCGGTAATGAGATTATTAATAGACGTCCATCTTCTTAAATGAGTTTTTTGGGATAGACGAAGGGGGAACGCGTTACTGCACCCTCCTTCTGTCGGTTTCGTACGTCGTTACGAAACTGTATTTTGACTTTCGCTTATCCTTTCAGGATAGTGAATGAAAAAGATATGTCTAGGAAAGAGTAGGTGAAATGAAAGGCGGACATTTTATGTATGTATGATAAAGAATTAACTAAAGTGTTTCACATTTTGTAAGACTTACAAGTTGAAGCGCAACGATTTAAGCCAACTGATGCAAAATACAAATAATTTTCATTACAGAATGAATTGACTTTATTTTTCAAATGAATAATATTAATAATTCCGTTAGGCAACTAATTACTTAGCTCCCTCTGCTGTGGAAGGGCTCTTATTAACTATTTTCTTATCATAGTGAGAACTGACAATACTTGGTGAAAAACTTCGTGATTGTTCTTTGTTAAGGGATAGCTCTGGGTTTGAAGGTCAATGTATCTTCCTCTAAACGCTTACAGGCAATTTCTGAGGTAACGTCAAACTTTAGTCTTTAAGTTCAGTGTAAAATGACGAATAAGATTTTTAATTTTTTTTTTTTAATGTTAGGTGTAACACCCCTGATGAAGACCTTAACATGCATAAATGTGCTTACTTAACTTGAATACATCATAATATTCCAAAAGCGCTTTCGATTAGCATTGCATGTCAAAGACAAATTTTTTATTTGTATTTCAAGTTGAAAAAATTACTTTAGCCCCTTATAAATTTAGAAAGTAATGTGCTTAAATTTTTCAAATTTTACCAACAAGTTTGCTAGCTACAAATCCATACGAATTATTATCCAGCTTTAATCATTTTTACTTACTATACAAAGAAATGACTTTTAAAACACAAGCTAGGCTCAAAATTAAAATAAAGCGTCGTTATTTTATTTTAATAATTTTATTTTGTCTTTAGTTATAAATAAACTACTATGTAACTATCAAATACTTAATTTGTATTGCTTCAAACAGTTGAAGAATTTTAAAATAAATAAAAATAGCTTCAACTTTTTTCATTTTTTTAAGAAAATTACCTTTCTATATTAAATTATATTTCTTTCTTTATTACATAACTTAATAAATATGTGACAACAAGCGCATATTTTTCTACGATATTCTAAGACTTTTAAGAGAGACTTATTACTCGTATTCCCCTGGACTAAATTAAAAAACTCGCGGAAATTATTTTTGTAGCAAGTTAGGTGGCTTTACTCAATACTTTCTAAGAGATGATCTTCAAACTCTGACGGTGTAAAACAATATTTAATGAAATCTGATCTGTAAATAATTGTGCTATAAATAAACCTAAATTAGAAAAACATAATTTTTCAAATATATTAATACATTCTGTATACTTCTGATGCAATTTACAATAATGCAGATAAGGAAATTTACATATAAAGTTAATAACTACATATAAAGGCTCCCTTCGAGGGATTCCGAAAGTAAGAATCGACGAAAACTCCCTCTACTGGGAGGGGGGAAGGGCGTTACTTTGTGCGGACGAAGTACTCTTACAATACTGATCATTTGGAGCAGAAGTAAATAGTTCTCTTATAAAAGAGAAATTACAAGCTTTATTTTTCTTAATTTTCATTATTTCGCTTGAATTCAAATTAGGAACATCTTAGATGCTCTTAATTTTTTCAATTTTGTTCTAATATTTTCCATTTTCTTCTATTTATGTTTTGACAGCCATCATGAAGTTTGAAAATGACGTCACGGGGTAATAAATATTTCCTCTAGGCAGACTGATAGAAGCTAGTATTGTAGACCTGCCCCCACCTCGATTCTTCCCCTCCTATCTCCCTCCCCCATTCAAAGGAAGAGAAAAGGAGAATAATTGAATCTCTGTCGTTCTTTTACAAAGTTTCTTTTCCGGTAGGGAGGGGTCCCTCGCCCTCATAAAGGAAAGATTTTCTGTCCCTCGTGAGGCTAAATTGCCTTTCCCTGTTGTTCGTATTGAAGGTGAAAACAAGAGCACCTAACCCAGATGGGCCTATATCTCTTTATCTTGAGTTGAACCTTATTAAAAAACTATTTCAATACCCTGTTTAAATGGATGCTGCACAATTTAAAGTTAAATGAAGTATAAAAATTTTAAGTTAATCAATTAAATGAATTAAGTGAAAGGATAGTGATATGGAATAGTACATGAGCATTGGTTGTGAGCAGAGAGGTGGAGGTGGGTGGGGGGTGAAGTGCTTGTCCAATCAGGAAGCAGATACTCAAGTGCTATGATTTTTACAATCTTGGGTAGGAGAATTTGGTTCTTCGTTCAGTAGAGGAGAGGGTGTTTTCTTATTGGATGAGAGGGTGTTTCCTATTGGTTGGGAGGATTGTACGTTAATGGAGTATAAATATGTTAGTCTAGGCTTGTTGGGGTTCTATAATTTCGAAAATAATTATTGATTTCTTGAATTGAGGGGTTTGGGTGGTTGGGTAGGGCATTATTAAATTTTTCAGTTAATTTATTATTAAAATTTTGGAGTTTACTGTATTTTAGGGAGTTTCTGATATCTTCATTTAGGTAAAACCATCTAGCTTGGGCAATCATACGTAGGATATTATTTTGTAAGATTTCAAGTTTATTATGATGAACTTGAGCGGCCTGGTTCCAAATTGGGCAAGCATAGGTAATGATGGGTCGCAGATACAGTGTATAGATAAGCAACTTATATTTAGTAGATAATTTGGATCAAACTAGGAAGAAACTGACTTTTTCATTGCTTCAAAAATAGTCATTCTTCCCTTTCGATAACTTTTTTACTGCTTTTTTCATGCCTTCTAATTTCAAAAAAATACGTTTCTACTATTTCATTTCTTTCAAAATCGTATCACTTGATTTATAAAAGATCGACAATGATAGTGATATTCCAAATTTTGTGTATACTGCTTAGTTATATAAAAATAAATTTTAATATAGTAAAAAGTTCTATATACAGAGTTTTGCAAAGAACAGATTTTGCCACCCAAAGTGCGTGTTTTTTTTTAAATTATTATTGAATTACTCAATTAACTATTAGAATTAAAGTAAATGATGAAATATCGAGAAACGGGCAATAGTAAACCTTTCCGATATTAAAATTAAAGGAACCAGTAAATTATTAAATTGAATATATTTAAGATAAATGTAATTAAAATTAAAGCAAATGATAAATTATTAAATTGAATATTATATCAGCTACATGTAATTAAAATTATAGGAAACGATAAATTATTAAATTGAATTTTATGTCAGCTACGCGTAATTAAAATTAAAGGAAATGACAAATTATTAAATTGAATATATTTAAGCTAAATGTAATTAAAATTGAAACAAACGATTTAAAAGTGATTTCGTACGCGAAAGTCATCTGGTTCGCCAAAATTGACCCAACTAAAACAATAGCCGCTTTGGTGGCTAAAAAGACGGTATCAAGTCAGAACAAATTGCTGTATTGTCAGTATGTGGTTGTATTAACTGAAATAATTATTAGAATTATGTTGATAATATTGCATCCAATTCTAATTGCCCCAATTTGAAAGAAAATTTATATCAAGGCACATGCTTTTATTAAGAGTTTGATTTTTATAACTAAAAGACACAGATTGTAATATACATTTATTTAATATTTCTATAGTTCTCGTGTTGCTTTTTAGAACGAAATTAATAAAAACTAATATATATATATATATATACACTTTTCATTTACTTTTTTTATAAGATTTTTTTTTGGATTACTCTCATATTGAAAACAAAAGTTTTCAAATCATCACCTTAACTCAATTTTTGTTTTGAGTGAAACAATTATCTATAACAGGTGTATTCAACCTTTTACACTTTGGGAACTCTTTGAGCTTATCGTTTTCTTGAACGAACCTCTTGATCAAAGTTTTGAAAAAATAGGATATCAAAGCTTTATCCTACTCAAATTAGCAAAATTATTCCTGCATCTTTTTTTTTTTTTCATCACAACACAAACTTCTTAATAAGATAATGAAGGGAAAGGTAGCTAATGGTGTTTTTTTTTTTTATTTTTCTAAAATGTATTATATCAATAAATAAAAACAAATTTAAAAAAAAAAGAAAATTTTTAATGACTTGGCTGTGATTGTTTTTTATTTCAAAGCCTGGAATAATTGATAAAATCTGCAATCTAATATCCTGTTCAGCAACCAATCTGTTTCTGCATTTTGTTTTTGTCGCAGTGTACAAAGAGAAAACGTTTTCACATACATAGGTAGAAACAAATGACATTAGATGTTTCACAACTCTTTTGACAATTTCAGAATATTCTTCTTTAATGTCAACCCAAAAATTGCATGATATGAAATTGATTAAATTTTAGTTTCAATTGAGTGCAGGTCAATATATCAATTTGAGAAATATCGACTGAGTCAAAGAATGGAGACTAATATGTGACCTAATGTGTCTCGATTAATGTATTTGAAGCACTTGACTTTTATGAATAAGATTTTATTTCACCCAAAAAATATTTAGTTATACTTATTTTTTATAAACAAACTGCATTTAAGAATTCAAGCTTGTATAAAAATTAAAATTTTGTTAAAAAATGGCTCTTTGATTAAGAAAATGGTGATCACTAACGGCACACCTGTCAAAGTGCCAAGGTACTTAGGTTCCGCGGAACCCAGATCGATTTCAGGTGTCGTTACCTTTATCAGACCTTGGTTAATTTTTCTGAAGTCTATTACTGAAAAGTTCATGTTACTCTAGTACGTCATTTATGCAAACAAATAAATAACAAAATCTAAGCTTTAATAAATCATATTTTTCTAAAAATTTAATGCTATTTAATAGAAAAGAAATAAGACATAAAATATGGTAACTAATTTTACGAACTTTATAGGAAAGCTATATTCTAAGATACTTCATATAATCGTAATCTACATTTATATTCAAAAAAAATATGTAAATCAACCTTAAATTATAAATTTATCTCAATCAAAAGACTTTGCCCACACAATCTTATCGTAATAGAAATTTGTCGATTATTCTCGACTTTTAAATATGTAAAATAATGTAGTTGGGGGACAAATTTACACTTATGGATACTCTATTTTTAATTATAAGAAGGGAATAACATTTTAGATATATATGAAATTAACACGAAATTCATTAGAGTCTCTCAATAAAAACGAGTACTTGTTTCGTGCTAGGATTATTTCTAAGGAATCTAAGTTATTTATTTATGTTTTGGCACTGAGACTAAAAAAATCATTTACTGGAAAAGAAGAGACGAGAATGATAAAATATCAATAAGCATTACTACCATCATAAAAATGCAATTTTTCCTTCGTATATATAGTTTGGCGCAATCTCGTTTACCTATCTTCATGAAACGTCCTTTTTTTATTTTAGAGAGGTGAAAAGACAATTCAATAAAAATTAAAAAGTTCTATGCAAAATTTTGCAAAGAACAGATTTAGCCAAACAAGGTGGGTCCACATAAAAAAATAGTTCATTTGATAGCTAATAATTGTAAATCAATATTAAAATCATTTGACCACTAAGCCAAACTAAAAATATGTAGTTTGAAGTTCTCTGGGGGGCTGCTTCACCGCCTAAAAAGGCTGCTTCACCGCTTAAAATTCTGAATAAGGTTATTTATTTTCAGACCTTCCTTGATTCCAGTTTACAAATGATTCAAGGTAATACATAAATAGATAAGTATACAAAATACTTAATTTTCATATTTGTTTCACTTTAATCCAAGAAAAAAAAATTGGGGGAAATTTATGACGATATATTTTTGGAAATTGAGTTCATTAGTGGTGAAAGCAGGTATATTTTATTTCAATCCAATAAAAAATTCAAGAGAAATTTATTACGACCTATGTTTGAAAATTAAGTTCGTTACTAATGAAAGCAGACATAAAAAAGAAAAAACAAGTTAATTTTTGAAAAGTGGTCAGGTATGGTATTTATAGGGTATAGAAAACAGTAGCCTCTTGGATAGCTAATATTTGTTGGCAGAGCCTCATTCATATAATATCCATTTTGCATTAGTTGCTATACTAAAGAGAAAGGGGAAAGCTAATTCGAGATCGAAATCTTAAAACAAAATTTGTAAGGATTAAATATTTATTAGTGTCATAATTGGAAGAAACATGAGAGCTATTTATAGTTTTTTAAATTCGGAACACGGTAGCGGTTCTAGGAAAATAGGCCTCGAACCCTCGATGCGACTAAAACATCACTAGCCACAAAATAGCGAGCATAACCATTCGGCTACTCCATACGCTGTTTCAAAGCAGTAAAATAATATTTCCGTTCTTGAGAAATGTATTAGCCATGTAAAATTGTTCACATATATAAGAACCAGAAAAAAATTAATGCAATAAATTTTTTCTCTGTATTCTTCATTTAATCATAAAAACTCGATATATTTTAATCTGATTCCTACAAATGGAGTTTTGAAAAAATAGTAATAAATGGTTACGTACATAATTTATGTAGATGTGCATTCAATTTTATCATAAAAATTTGAACAATATTCCTTTAGTTATAAAACAATTTTAAAAAAAAATTCTTCTTTATCTCTCTCTAAATAGCGTATCTAAAATATCTATTGTCCATTTTAATAATTAATAAAGTAATTTGTATAGTGTGTGTTTTTTTAAATACTCATTAAAAATAGCGTAAAAAACGAAGGATTACTTCTATTTTTAAGAAATCGTGAATGAAGCTTACTTTTTAAATACCACATAGATATCTGTATAGCAAGCTGGACAAACTTTCAACGGATATTATGCAACTAGGGGGGATCCTAAGAAATTCCCAGAAATCGGGCGACTTCCCCTCGAAGGGTTGTAAATCTCCTTTTGTCAACGTGTCTTTACCATGTATCCTTGCGCATTGAGGCGGGACTTTTAATATTGCTTTGCCCTCTTTCCATGCTTAGTTTGCTGACTCAACAAATTACAAGCAGGGAAAAAAATAATTTTTTTAAAAAAAAATATGCATTTGAAAGAGCGTAAAAAATGAAGGCTTCTGTGGAATTACTTTTTTTTTCCAATTATTCAAAGTATTTTTATGATCAATTTAGTGCGCCGGATGCGAGTTTTCAGATCTTTAATAAAAATTTAAAAATATTTGCAAAAATCAGAAAAAAAAAGTAATTCCACAGAAGCCTTCATTTTTTAATGCTCTTTAAAATGCACTTTATTCCATGCAGTTAAAATAAATATTCTAGATGTGAGACTTTAAGTACGTAACTCCATAGGATTAACATTAGGTAGGGAAATTCGTGGTGGCGCGTCGACGGGAGCCTTAATAGCAAAGGGAGGATCTGAGCCCGCACTGGCAACGGCTGGACAGTGGTCTGAATGGTCGAGCTCTTTGATGGGGCAATAAAAGAAAGCTAGCGGGAGAACATGGGAAGGACAGGATGCGAAGGAGAGATCATGAGGTGTACCTGAATGTGCCATGTCCCTTAGAAACGTGTGGAAATAAAATAATTGGAACTGTATCATGAAATGTTTCTTTGTTCATTCAAAAGCATACAAGAGAACAATGCAGTCCAAATCTCCGAGGCTAAAAGTGAAGTTAAACAAATCCGGTGCTTAACGTTGAGCACCTGGCAAGCAATGTTGACTTTCTTTTGATTTAAAGAAATTTAAAGAAAATATTTAGAGGGGGGGAGGGAGATTGTAATCCAAAAAATAAAAATATGTAAGTGCCTTAAAGAAAATTGGGTAAATTTATTTCAATACAATTATATTTTTTTTCTCTTTAAATATATTGAAAACTTTTTTTTTCTGATATCAGTGCAAAATTTCCAAGGACGATTATTAACAGATCAATTGAAAAGTCCCCGGCCTACCATAGTAAAACACATTTTTTTGGCAAAATTAGTTATTTTTTATTCAACATAATTCCCTTCAAGGGTGATACACTGATTAGCGACCCTCCAACTTTTCGATACCATTTTTGTAGTACAATTTGTCCTTTGCTTCAAAATAGGCCTCAGTTTCGGCGATCACCTCTTCATTGGACGAAAATTTCTTCCCAGCGAGCATTCTTTTGAGATCTGAGAACAGGAAATAGTCGCTGGGGGCCAGATCTGGAGAATACGCTGGATGAGGAAGCAATTCAAAGCCCAATTCATGGATTTTTGCCATCGTTTTCACTGACTTATGACACTGTGCATTGTCTTGGTGAAGCAGCACTTTCTTTTTCTTCAAATGCGGCCGTTTTTCGGCGATTTCGTCCTTCGAACGGTCCAATAACACTATGTAATAGTCGTTGTTGATAGTCCTTCCTTTTTCAAGTTAGTCAATGAAAATTATTCCATGCGCATCCCAAAATACAGACGCCATAACCTTGCCAGCCGACTATTGCGTTTTCCCACGCTTTGGAGCGGGTTCATCGTGTGCAGTCCACTCGGATGACTGTCGATTGGACTTGGGAGTGAAATGATGGAGCCAAGTTTCCTCCATTGTCACATATCGACGCAAAAACTCGGGTTTATTACGCTTGATCATCTTCAAACACTGCTCCGAATCATCAACTCGTCGTTGTTTTTGGTCAAAAGTGAGCTCGCATGGCACCCACTTTGCACAGAGTTTTCTCATACCCAAATATTCGTGAATGATATATTATATATATTATTTGTTAAATATTGATTTTTATTACGCTTTATATGCCTTATTGATGTTATTGAATAGAAGGTTAGCAATCACAGAGCCTATCGTCTAAAAAAATTAATTAATGATAAGGCAAAAGCAGTTTTCATTAAAAAAAAAAGTATCGTACTTATGATATATTTTTCACGTAGTCGGCAATGTTTACGTCAAGAGAAGCATTCAAGGCTTGATTCCTATAAAACTCCGTCGTATAGAGGAGCTGGTGCACATTAAATTTATGCGAACTCAAATTCTTCAGGTTGACGGGGCGGGAATGTAGGATACTAGATCAGATGTCGACCTCGTCAACTGATCGTGGATTAAAATTAAGAGGCATTTCTGATGTGATTAGTTTTGTGCTGGACGGGAACAGATAGCCAGATAAAAGTTCAATTTAAAAACAGATGTAAGGAAGAAAATTGCACTTGTTGCTCCACATTCTACATAATTCAATCAATCAATCCATAGACACTCAGAAATGTTATATTCAACAGCCTTTCATGAAGCATCGCGCTTGTGATGTGTTTTTCATTTCTAATGCATTAAGAAACAAAAACATGCGAATTTAGTTTTATTTACATTCCCCTAATTACACAAGAACTCATTTCTTACTACTTATTACACACTGATCGCCACTTGACAGAGGTTCAAAATTACGAGGTCCGTTTCCAATAACCCTCGTGTTGCTTCTAGTGCGAAGTTAACAAAAATCAACCAACCAATCATTATACGCTGAAGTCATGCTATACTTTCTAATATCGTGCGTGATCTCCTTTTCTCTCAGCAAAGTGCAGCAACAAGTCGTCGGAAGTCCCTTGAAAAAAATATTCAGTGTTGCTGCCTCTACAGCCATCCTCAACTGCGAAAGTGTTATCCCTGCTTCAACTAACCTTTCAATCACGTTCCATATATGTTCGATGAGATTCATGTCTGGTGATCTGAGTTATTCACTAGAATTGTCCAGAATATTCTTCAAATCAATTGCGAATGATTTTAGCCCGGGGACATGGATACACAGTCATCCTGGAAAATACCGTTTGAGTATATGAAGTCTTTGAATGCAAATGACCTTCAAGGCTGCAAATGGCTCCAATAGCTTAACATAACCATTCCTGTCAATTATTGGTTCTGTTTGACCAGAAAATTCAGGCCATACCATATAAAAATAGACCACTTCTTTATGGGGCCACCACTAAGTTTTATAAGACCTTATTGACAAACTTGGGTCCACGGCTGAGTGGGGATTGCGCCACTCTCGAACCTTACCGTCAGCTCTTACCAATAGGAATTGTGATTCATCTGATTTTAAGTTCTCCAGTCATCTAGAGTTCTATAGGTATGTTCACGGGCTCAGTAGAGGCGCTGAAATCGATGATGTGTGGTTAATAAAGGAACTTGTCCATCTTCTGTACCATATTCCATCAGCACCATATTTCGTTACATTGCTAGATGATGTTATTTGACAGTGTTGTTTGTTGGCAACACTGACTACTCTAAACAGACTTCGCTGGTTATTAAGTAGACCCAGTTGGCCAATGAGTTGTCCATGGTGGGAGGTAATTCCTAAAATCATATTTTCTGGGCGTACTCTTCAATCAAAGAATCAACTTCTTCTATATCAAAGAATGCTGAATTTCCTTACAATTTCAGAAATGGAATGCCCCATGCATCTTGCTCCAACTAGCCTTACGCGTTCAAAGTGTGTTATTCCCGTACGTGCGGCCCACTAACCACGTCAGAACACTTTTCATATGAGTACAAATGAAAGCCTTGACAATGTATAACCCTTTTATACATTTCTTACGCGATTTTTCTGCCCACTGGATATTTGCACTTTGCTATCCTATGACTACGTTCTTGCCACTTCAAAGTAAAGTGAGAATAAACCGTAGACTTATGTAGAAGACAACGAGAGAAAGGAAAATAATTGTATATTAAGCAATAATAAAACATTTTTTGCGATAAAAGTTTATGTACGTTGATAAAGTGTATTATTGCGCACTCAAACTGCTATATTATTAGTTTTAATTATTATTCATAATTAAAAATCGTCGCCATTATTCGTTTCAAATATCCAAATACTTTAGTTATACTTCAATTAAATATTTGCATTCAATTTTATCTATACTAAGCATGCTAAAATAGAAATATAGTTGCGTAAAATAAGTTAAAATAATCTATTGTGAATAATATTGTTTCTACCACCACATTATTTCATCTCATTTCAATATCTTTTATTACTTTTTTGACTTTAATATACAAATTTTAAATTTTTCAAAAAATATATATAGATTAAAATTAAGCAATATATTTAAATATAAATTAAAATTCGAGTATTGCTATCCAACGATTTTATGGAATGAATCACATATTTTTCCTGGGAAAACTGATTGAATCAAAAAAAGAAAATGCTGTTTGGTTTCACTTAAGAGAGCGTGCAGTTTTTTCTTTTAATTCACACATTTTAAAATCTGTTCCTTATATCTTATAAAATAAATAATTTAATTTTTTTTACGAAAAACTGATTCTTTTAAACAAGCAGAAACGTCAAAATACATATAAGGCAATCAAGTTCGAATTTTATATTAATTCCCCCCCCCCTTTCTTTGAATGTGTGAGAAAGGTGATTCGTCAATTACATTTCGTTACTTAACTGAGTCAAAAGCAAATCTTAATAAATATTGGATATTGCACGATTGATTTTCGTATTAGCTGCAATTGACATTTGGGATAATGCCGTGAGAGAGAGAGAAATTTTATAATTAATTACGATTAATGAAAATGCAATTCGAGTACTGTTGGATAAACTGGTCTAGTTCTCTGTGATTTTCTTTTCATCATCTTAATGTTCGCAGTAACAGAATAATAAATTATCTTTGGAAGTAAAGGGAATTCTAGCACATTTAAAAAAAAAATTTAAGAATGAATGTACCTTACAAAGTACATTAATGTTAAAGATTCGTTTAATTAGTAAACAATTTTATTGAATAAATTCTAATGTTATATATCTCTCAAGGATTAAAAAAAAAGAATATTTTTGAAGTGTTTGAAGTGATTTGTTTCTAACGAGAGGAAATTTTTATTTGGTTTGCTATATTTGTTTACATATCGAGAAATGTAAAATGCATATTAAAATTATTTTGATAATGATCAGTTGTCTTACTACGCGTTTCAATGGAATTAAAATGCGTGTGCCACTCAGTTTCTTTTTTTTTTTAAAGGGAATTTCAGTTTCACATCATCGTTTTTTTCTCATAGCATTGGGTGTATTCTCAGATGACGATCTGTTTTATAAGCAAGTCCTAAATTTAAACCAAAGAGCCGACTACCCTAAATATACAAACGCTTTTGAACACGTGCTTCCAGATAAGTATGTCCGGACAAATTTACAATTTGCCGGACAGACATGTTCCCGAAGAGTCCCATTATCCGCTTGATGACAGGACACTGAGCATAAAGGGCGGCCTCTCCCAAACCCTTTGATGCCGAACGCTGTTTATTTGGATGCGGGAGTTGTTGCCATCGGGACACTGTGTCGCCGCTATTTCCGTACTCTGTTTACAACCACGGGAAGATGCCGAGGATAATCCGTCGAGTCCTGATTCGTTAGATCACCGCGGCAATAGAGTTACACGCATGTTGATAAGGAGTTGCATTCAATTTTCCTTTGTTAGAATGATAAGTCGATATCAGGTTAATCGGCGAATCTTAGCCTCAAATTGTTACCGGTAATTATACAGTGTTTTTGCTAAAAGTTAATGATGCACTTAACTGTAATAAATTTACTGTACTTATTCGCTGAGCCTCGGTTTTGCTTATGTTAACAGAACAAAAAAAAAAAAAAAAAAAAAGGAAACCTCAACTTATTGATCAGAACGTGAAATTCAACAATATCATCCCTCTATGCACAAAAAATAAAAAAAAATTAAGAACTGTTAAAAATGAATTGGAGTATTTTCAACTGTAAAATTCAAAGAGGAAATCTATTCTAATAATGTACAATTGTTATTATATAATTATTAATCTCTCAAGAGTGTGGGATTTAAAAGCGCTTTTCCTACGGCGGAATAAGCTTATGTAAAAATTAGATCGTAATTTAGAGACCCAAGTGTTGGTCAGTTATGTTTCTTACATACCTATTTTTTAAGACATGTTGAAAAACAGTTCACATATTTAATCATATATTTTACATTTATTTGTTTTCGTTGCGAGGAATAATACCTGCATAAGTTTTACTTAAAGATTGTAACAATTCCTATTATAACACCAATGCAAGAATCAACTTATTTTCATGTGCTTTTTTCACCATAAACAAGGATAAAATATAATGTCTGATTGTTATGAACATTTAATGTATATTTACAGTACAAAAAATAGTACTAGTATATATAAAATTATCCTCGGTAGTTTAGCGGTAAGTCTAAAAACTATAATGAATGATTGTTTGTTAATGTCACACTTAGAAGAAACTTGAATGCTGTTGGTTACGAAAATAGTCATTTTGAATTTCAATCAAGTGTCGAGGAGGGTACTTCGCTCTCCAAACTTCTACTCCACCCCAACGTGAGGACTTAGAGCTAAAACAGATTTAACTTGCATTAACGCCACTACACGGCTGGTGCTTCAATTGCACCAGGATTCGAACTGCCCACTCGAAAGAATCACGAGTTAGAGGCCATGTTCATTAGAATGAATTCAGTACAGTTTTTTTTTTAAAAAAAAGTTGCAATAGTGATGTTACATTCTGCCTTTGTCATCCTTTGCAGAAAATCATATTACAACGTTTTTCTGAATTTCACTTGGTGTGTATGTGTGTCCTCAAATTTTCGATCGTTAATTTAACCAACTTCCCATCAAGCTAGAGCTTTGAAATTTCGGGAATCGTTCGTACTCGCCTAACAATGCAATATTTAGACGTTTGTGACAAGTTTTAACTAATATTTCAATAATTTTAATAAGTCAAAATATTCTTTCCTCTAGGCGCTTTTAGGATTGAGGAAAATTTTTTCCCCCCTCTGGGAACACCGGGCACTTCCCACACCACATGACGCCTCGTAAAACTATTGTACTCACAAAGGGGAGATACTATCTCCCCTTTACAATCTCCGAGATAGTAAGGGTTGCTGACTTTTAGACAGTAATCATTCGCAAGAAAGAAAGTTTCCAATATTTGGCGCCGTGTCTTATCACAATAATTTTTTCTGAATTCTGGTTCCCATTTTTTTTAATAGAATGACTTACAAATTTTCAAATGCATGTTTTGATTTTATGAGTATTATGAATTTTTTAATACGCTCACAAATATCTCTTTTTTAGTAAATTTTAAAGTTAAAAATAACCAACAGTTTTAACTAATATTTCAATAATTTTCTTTAATAAACTTTGCCACCATATAAAAACGTTGTTTTTAAAAACGTTGGTTTTTATATCGAATTATTTCCCTATTCATTTCAGTTTAATTCAGTTCATCCCCCCCCATCAATGTGATAAGTTCCAGTCTAAGCCTCCTTCACTCTAACGCTAACATAAGAAGACCTTTCGTAAAGTAATATCTTTCGTAAAATGGAGAGACAAAGGAATGAATTTTCCCCACATAATTCGTTTGAGATAATTTTTGCAATGATCCTTGAAACTTTTATCTGTGTGGTACGAGACTTTGTCGAAAAATAATGCAAATCGATAGATATAATTTTTTATTTGTTAACCGATTTTCACAATTTTTGTTGTACCTAAGAGCTCCTTATACTCTATAAGCAATGAATTTGGTTTCTTTGTTTGCGCGTGTCGTTGGTGCGCTGAGAAGCTGAAAATAGGCCGTTGGAAGAAAAGGTTGACGCTACGAGGCGTCATTGCACCTGACCTTGCGACTTTCATCTCTTCCCTGCGCTTGATGAACATAGATTCTCCTCTGACCACGAGGCGACAGCTGCTATTGAAACCTGGTGACAACCGCCACCACTGGAATTCGTTTCCGACTTTTTTTCCCGAATAATCGCGAGTTGGCGCAAGTTCCAAAAAAGGAAGGGAAACTATGTCAAATGTGAATAGTGTATTACACTGAAGATTCGTGTGATTTTCGATACAACAAAAACTGAGAAAATCGGTGACAAAATAAAAGTTATGACCACAAAGAAGCATTACTTTTTTACAATCAAGCATCGTATTATGAATCCTAAATGAGCAACTGCAATATTCTCCTGCACTCTAAAAGCAATGGCATTAATACGTCGTAAGGTCAGATTTAAATTATTCATAGAATCAAATAAGTATTCCATCATGAAGATATTCCGCATCGCTTTGCGAGTTATCATACGTTGAAGCCGGGATTACTCGGCAATTTTTTTTCATGACCCCTTACCGGATCGCAAATCACTATTTTTTCAAATCTTGCTCTAGTCTGAACAATGTGAGAAGCATCACTTGCCAGGACACTTTATATAAATCACATCGTGGAGATTATTGATTAATTGATTTGCTAATTTACATCATAATTAGAAAAAAAAACCACGAATAACTATTGGCAGTTGTTCTCGTCATTTTGAACCACGGTCAAGAAGTCGCAACTCATTCTCCCAGCGACCCCACCAACTATGTAGGAGGACTTTGAGTTCAGCCAGATTTAATGAGAGCAAAACCACTTAACGATGACGAGTCTTTATTCCAATTTTGAATCGAAACCAAAACTGAACTGAGAAATCGCCGGCCATGACTATTTTTACTAGAAAAATAATGCAGAATCTACCAAATTCCCGTTGTAATAAGTGTTGAAATTGATCATAAAATGTATTTCGATCATTTTGGAAACAATTTATGGGGATTGATAAACATATCACGAGCAAAATCTCTTTGAACTTGCAGCTAGATTTCGCGTGTCAACAAAACCCAAATCCTTTCTGATTGGTCTGTTATTGAAATCATTATCTGCATCAATTCCAGTGTATTTAATGCTGATTATTTATTGACGTTGATCAAAAGTAACACGAGGGCTATTGTCATTAGACTAGTAGTTCTGAATCACCGTCAAATGACGAGGATGACACCTATGCTTAGTTCCCCACTTTCAAAGTGATCGTTTATTAACTTGACATTCCGATGGCTATTAGCAGAATGTGCAAATGGACCAAGCTCAGCCCAAAAGGATTTAAAGCTACAAACAGACTCCCTGGAAGACAGCCACCCCCGCATTCAGCATTTAACCTGAATAAAATCTGAATTGGAATAAAAATTCAAATTTGGTCTAAGATTGAACCCGAATACCGGTATCACTAATTGATCACCAGAACTCCCTGTCAGCTTATTTCTTAAAAACTTAACTATATGAGACCGAGGACATTCATTTCCTCTCCACCAACGAATTTTGCAAATGAATCTGCGGTTTCGTTGTAATAATTTTCCACGTAGGACAAAACCCCCAGTATAAATTATAAAAGTCAGAATAGGTTGCTAATTTTTTTTTTAATGATATTAATAAAGGCTAATTTATTTCTGGTGTTCTGCAGTAGCAATACTGATGATAAACTGTGGGTATAAAAAGTAACTTTGAGTTGTGAGAGACAGTCGACAATACGGCAAATTCATTTGCTGAAAGATCGGCTTAGAAAATCTGTTAAGAAGTTAAAAGAATTCAGTTTAAACATGTAAACTCTATATAGGACAAGCCGGTGGAAGACACACATGACGAACCCAAGACCAGTTTCGGATCCGTCGATGTAAATCTCCCACACGTAGGGCTCCGAAAATTTGTTAAAAAAAATAATTTTTTTTTCAGGACGAACAGCTCGGAGTCGAACTGAAAATTATTAATCAGGTGAAAAAAGTTGGAATTATGCTCCCTCCAAATTTAATATTTAAGAAAATGAAATTTTAGGGTAAGATGAATAAGTAGAACACCGGCAATCGCCTGTCAAGCAGCAGTTCGAGGCATCCTAATAGGCCTTGGTAATTTTTAAAAGGCAAATTCTTTGAATGGAATTTAACTTGGTGATTCACCACTCCAAACCTCCGCACCACAGACAATAATAGGTTCTATAACAGATAAGTACCATAATTCATAATTTTTAGAACTAAAATCACCAAAGGAAACCCTATTAAAATTTAACGAGAGATAATACATTTCTTCTTTAAGATAGTTAATGTGGGAAGTCCAGGAGAGCCAGCAGTCAATAAGAATACCTAAAAATTTGTAAAGTTTATAAATTTTAATGCAGGAATTGTTAAGTTCGAAAATTGGTTTTCGACTAAAGATGTTGCCACCACGAATTCCCTTGTTAAGAAGGCTGTTGCGACGGACCTCGGCATTTTGAACCTCGAACAAAAGACGAGGATGAAACCTGAGCAAACACTTTCCTTTCGAAACTTCCACACCACGAATTCGGGAGGACTCGGGATCTCGACAAATTCGACGTGCATCAGCTCCATCCACACGGCTGGTATTTTGTGGCATCCTGACTCGAACTCACGATTCGACAAAACGCCGGCCGCGAATCCGCGACCACTACACTACCGCGGCCAACCCCACTCTCCAAACTTCCTCAGTTCGTCAATGTGAGGACTTTGAGTCCCAACAAATTTATCGGGAATTCGTCTCACTGCACAACGGGAGTCTCACTGCACAAGGAATCAAAACTTCAACCCACGACTCTACCAAAGCAACGACGGCTCTGAGTTCTCGACCAAGATTCCTCGGCGGACGCTGCAGCATATTTCTTGAAAATAATAAAAAAAAAAAAAACACCTTAATATTTTGTATCAAAATCTGAATCTTTTTAATATAAAGAATTTTTTTTTACTTCATTTCGTAATTTATGTTGACGCTTTTCATTTTCATTGTATACCTTAAATGACCTTAGCCACGCCTCTACACCCAAGATCAAATGAATATTATGTGTTTCCCTCCAAACGTAGATGTTTTCAAGACAGTAGACAAAATGCTTTTTCGATGAAACTTTCATTTAAAATAAAAACGTTTAAATGTATTGCCTCCATAGTTACAACTTTTTTTTTTACCCAATTTTCAAAATTCTTTTTGTGTTTCAATATTGCACATGCCTTCGACCTAAATCGGTATTTTTTTTTTCAAAACGTCGTTGGGATGCTGAGAAATGAAGAAAATGAGATGAAGTTGAAACGGCGAGGCGTCTTTACGCCCGACCGTGCAGTTCTCACATCTTCCCTGATATGAAAAAGCACTGTTCTTTCGTTCTGACGATCAAGTGAAAGCTGCCATCAAAGCTTACTGTCGGCAACACCCCTGGAATTGTTCTCCGGCGGATTTGCCTGACTCGAAATGCGTTGGCGGTAGTGCGTGGAAAGAGTTGAGGCTATGTCGATGCATCACACGGTTTCATGTTCAAGTACAACAAGGATTCTTAAAATCAAGTAACAAATAAAAAAAAAAAGTCCGGTTGCAGGAGGCATTACTTTTTAATCAAACTATGTGAATTATAGGAAAATTAAGTATAAGAAAATACATTATACATGTTAATTTTTTTTAAATGTTTTATACTATTCTACATATTAATTGTATTGGTTTTTTTAAATAGTACATGCGTCTTATTTTATACAAAAACACATGTAAGTTTAATCATTATAATATGTTAATATGGTTACACACATTTAATTCGCTGTCGTTTATTCGACAAATTTGAGTCCCTAATTTGTGGCACAATTTGATCATGTTTATGAAGGGCTTTGTGGTTTTGCTAAAGGGTATTACACTATGGACCTAATCAGCGATTTGCTGTATAGATCAAACTTATTTTATTCGAATTTCTTCGCAACATATCCATTCCTTTATATAAGATTATCAGAAATTTTTAAAACTTCAGGACTCCCCCGTCAACAGGAAATTCAATAGCACATGCAGAGAACTATTCAAACCCAGAACTTTTCACTCGAGCTTACCATTCACATTCTCAAAGCGAAACAAGCAACACTTGGTCAGTTCCCCTCCAACGTTTGGACACGGGGACTGGTCAGAGGGTCAACCGATCCAAAGAAGGAAAAAAAAACGAGAGCTGCGAGAAGGCCTCCTTTTGGTTCTGCTTCCGGTTCGATGAGAATCTGATGTCCGAGTGGGAAGTCACTTCCTCCAGATGTCCAACGACCGGAAGTGACGCCTTTTACAAGTCGTCTGCCGGAAAAGGTCTGGTTGAACGACCCTTCCTCTTCCCTCGAGATAAGGAGTAACGGTCAGTAACTCGCTTTTCTTCGCGTATGCGCGTGGAGATAGTTCAGTGAAAGGAGTGAGATTACGTGTCTGAGATTACGCGTTCTAAGGATTAGTGATGCGAGAGGCACTGCCTTGATAATACGAAGCAGAACCTAATTTAGAACAGCTTTTGTGGTAAAAAAAAAACATCCTAATATTAATGTAAATTCATAAAGATACAATAAGACATTTACCGTATTTTTTTTTTAACTAAAAGAAACATCTTTTTTAAGTCTTTAAATCCCAATGTATTTTATGGCTCGAAGATAACGTCAAAACACAAACCTTTATGCCTTAACAAAGCCATTACAGAAATTCAGTCATTGGTGCAATTGGCATTGGCTTAGTTATTTTCAAAAGAATCATAACAACACACTACTGACGGTAGGTACGAGGATCGCTCAACGAGTCCTTAGAAATTTCAAGAGAGGGTGCTCATAGCATCGAAAATTGTTTGCTTTTATAGTAAGCGTCATGATTCATTAGATAGCCGCCAGCTGAATGTATTCGTGATCATGACGCCTGTCGCACTTCAAAAAACCTTCGTTATAATTATTCTAGCCGATGAGACCATCTTTACCTTTTCTGGAAAAGATTCATCTGAAGCCACCCAACATTTTGATATTTGCTTGATTTCCGGTGCATAATGATGAATCTATTTATCAACGGCCGCAGTAGCCTTATAGTGACCGTCGCAAACTCGCGGCCGGTAGTTTTCGTTCAGTCGTGGGTTCCGGCCTCGACATCACTAAAGAGCTTGGGCTGATGCACGTAAAATCTGTCAAAGTTCTCCCGAAGGCATGGTGTGAAAGTTAGGAGAGGGAGGTTCCAGCTCAGATGTCGTCCTCGTCACTTGACTGAGGTTCAAACTTTCGACGTCCGTCGCCAATAGCTCTCATGTTGCTTCTAGTGCTACGTTAATAAAACTAATCAATCCCCATGCATCATACATCATCAAAAGTGACGACTAGACGCGGCAACAATAATATTTTGATTTGGCAGCGAATAACTACCAACTTATGAATCAACGTCAAACAAGTATTTTTTAACCACCCTCGCATATAAGGTTTTGATTTATAATTATTTTGAAGTCGGGGAACACAAAATTCAGAAGATTTTTGCGCGGAACATTCTATAGAATTTTAACGGCATCCTGTTACTTGTCTCGTCTCAAACGTTATTCTAATAATAAAATCTAAATTTCAAATAAAGTTCAAGCAGAGACCAAGTAAATAAAGCAGTCAATTATATTTAAAATATTATGATTAACAACTCCACTAAAAAGAAGACTCTAAAAGAATTTTATTTTCTTAATCCGCGAGATCTCACAAGTTCTATTTCGTATTAAAGAATATGCTTTTCAGAATAAGAAAACGATCCATCATACACAGCAGAATACTTCTACGTCCTTCATACCAACACTCTCCTTGTTGCCATAACCTTAATTATTTTCAATTCAATTCTCTGTCGCTTTTATGCGACTTGATTACACCTATTCACTCCACTTCCAAAGTTTCCTCAATTTGCATCACATTCCATTTGATTGGGAAGAAGCTGGGAACTTGAAATCAGAAAGAAACCCCAGCTGTTAGTAGAAGGGAAAATGAATAGCATAAGTTACATAAAATAAACATCAAATCATTGATATCAAAGGCACAATGCTAAAATTTCTGCTCCAGTCTTACTTGTATAAAAGAATAAAACATTGATATGGATGGATGCAAAAGCATTAATTTGAAATCACTCAAAATTACAATGCTTTTTTTTAAAAAAAAATTTGCAATTTTATGCTATACAAGATTTTCATGGATTTCAATAATACAGTGGTTCTCATAAATATATGGATAGGTGATTTTTTTCTTTTCAAGATAACATTTAGTGAACAGAAGAAAAATAATCAACATACAAAGATAGAAATTATTACTGTACTGATACATCATATAATTTTTGTAGAAAAAGTTAAAACAAATATAAAGAGAAATAGCTTTTATCCATTATACTTGAAATTTTGACGCCATGGTTTCTGGTTCATTTGAATATCCGATCAGATTTGCTTTGAACTAAAGTTTGTAGTAAATCAAGTTTTGAAGAGAATCAACTATGATCTATTTGCTGCTTTCATTCTGACAGGGTTGAAAATTTGCGTCCATGGACACAACATCTCGCGCTCATTTGTTCCTCGGAGATTTTACTAAAGTTTAAGATCAGGGCTAATAGGTGGCCAATGCATAAAGGTAATTTAATTCTGCATGAAGCAAGTTTAAGTTGATGTAGAGGTGTGGATCGAAGGGTTTTCTTTCTGGAATATCCAGCATCGAATATATATATATATATATATATTCGATTTCGGGGGTACATAATGCTAATTTGAGAAAGCCAGATGCGAAATTTCGCCATCGTAGTTGAAGTGCAAGAGTGCAAAATTTTCTCTCCTTAGAATTTATATGCAAGGATTTCATCATATCTCGTAGTATTGGATGGAGAGATCTTTTGGTATTTTAGCTGCAGACAGAAAATTTAAAAGGGATTATCCCTTCTACTTTGAAGCGTGTGAATGACAGATTGAGCAGAATTTCAAGAGCGCGTGATTACATAAATTAATAGCTAAGTTGGAATGGCATCAGAAATATGGATGAATTTGTTACTGTCATTAAGTATAGGATAAATTAGTTAATTAAATTTTTGTGAAATCATTACACACACACACACACATATATATATGTGTGTGTGTGTGTAATCATTTTTAAATATGTATTTAAAAAATAGAAGGATAATTCGCTTTTTGCAGCTCATGAAGAACCTCGTATAACTATTTTTAGTATAAGATCTTTACACTAGATTATCATTACATATAATATAATTAATTCTAATAATTTTAAAATTAGACTTATGTCAAATAATAATTCCTGATAATTAACTATTTAATATGAAATTTAAAAATATCTCTTATATCACAAATATTATTAATAATTTTACTATGATTAATTTTCTTTTGTTTGTCTAAATACACTTTTATATTATCTTTTAGTTAAAATATATTTGTCTTTTAATATACTTATCTATATCTAAACTTTTTTTCATGTGGTTGCAGTCTTATAGAATTTATTAATCATATCTTGTAACACACACACGTATATATAAGCAGTTATTTAGTGCATTAAAAATATTTTTTAGATTATAAGTGTTTTATGATTGTGTTTTCTTGTTTGGTTTCTTCCGCCTAATTAAAATTTATATAAGTCGTACATTTTTACCTTTATTTCAAAAAATCAGTCAAGTTGTTTGGTGGATTATTTTATGTTAACATGCGCCTTATTGTATTTGTAAGTTAAGCAAATCACATGTGTGTGTTCTGTTAGGAAACAGTTTTATAACTCTCTTTAATTTTCACGATTTTTAAAAAGAGTATAAGTATGTGTACAAAACAATTTTATCTTTTTTAACTTTAACTCAAAGTTTATTGTCATCACTTTTTCACTAAGCTGCTTTTGTTTTCATTTTTCTTATTTTCACTTATCTTTCTCACTCTTTTCCTTAATAATAAACTTTTTCCTTTACTGGTAACTTCTTCTGCCACTTGTGATCGTGGCCGCGGTAGCCTTGTGGTGATGGCCGTGGATTCGCGTCTGGCGGTTTTTGTCGAGTCGTAGATTCAAGCCTTGATGCCACTAAAGACCCACCGTATAGCAGGGGCTGATGCACGTTAAACCTGTCGTGGCTCAAAATTCTCCCAAAGCGTGGATTGGAAGTTAAGAGAGGAGGTGCAAACTCAGGAGTCGTCCTCGACACTTGACCGAGGTTCAAAATTACGAGATCCGTATTCAATAGCCCTCGTGTTGCTTCTAGTGCGATGTTAATAAAATCAAACCCAAGCCACTTGTGATTGCTTATAAACTCTCATTCCTTACTTTTCTTAACCATAATTTTTTAACTAATAATACTTTGATTGTTATTTACTTTTCTTACTTTTACTTACTTAGCTATTAACTTTCTTTCACACGCATCTTTAAACTTCATTTGAGATTAGACACTTTCGTTAAGTTACAATAATATTTCCTTTATTGTTTCAAATCCTTTCGGATTACATTGGTGATCAGCACAGATTACCTTCAGCTCTTCAATTTACCCCGCGATCCACAAGCTTTCGAGTATCAACTCGCTTTCTTACATCTACTCCGCTCGGAGACTGATTCTGATCTGAGGGGGTTGTGCAAATGACACCTGACCCCTTTACAAAAATGCCCTCTACACGCTAAAATGAATTTAATGCCTTTGTTTATTCTTTGTTTTATTTCTTCGGTTAAATTACTTTTTGAATGACCATTTTTTTTCTTGTATTTGGTTTTTTACTATTTTGCAATAAAGTATTAATTTACTATTTTGCTATGAAGTGGTAAAGTTGCTGAGGGGGTGAAACGTTGTATTCGTAATACTAACATAAACATATTCTCAGTATCAAGTCTGAAACAGTCTTTTGAATTTATTTGCCTCCATTTTTGATTTGACTGTCGTATTTTTCTTCGTTTTTCCTTTGTGAGTTTTTGTTTATGATATGACTACTGTAGTAATTGAATATTTTTATAAATTTACTGAGTTTTTTTATTATTAGATATTAAATGCAGTTAAATTTCATATATCTGCAGTTGGGTAATTTAATATTAGATTATATGAATGTTTATTATGTATTCTTGTATACAATTCTGTTTCATATTATACTTATATAGCAATTTAAAGATTTGATTTCCTCTTTAGATTTGTTGTTTTCTTTAATTTATTGTTTAATCTACTTATTTTAAATTGTCTCGCTTTTATTGTGTTATAACATGTATTTTTACAATAAGTTCATTGATTAAGTAGGTAATAATATACATAGTATTTTTGTAGTAATTAATTTTACATTTTGAATTCGGCCCATTTGTTTTGGCTCGAGCCGACAGAAAAATATCGGCCTTGAGGTCGGGACCATTTCCATCAGACTATCGAGGCCTTGAAAATGCAGAGCGTCAGTAAAAGAATATTCCAACTTTTAAGAATTGCAATGATAAAATTGAAAGGCTAGCAATGTTTGCAGAAAAAATAAACTAAAAGTGACATGTTAAGGTTCATAATATTATAAATGTTAAATGACATCCTCACACACCAGAATCACGGTAATGGTTATGATACGGTGGATGAGTCGCATTATCTCCTGCAATGATCAAGAATCCACGATTTATTTCCCTGCGATTTCTTTTCTTTTTTTTTTTTCTTCTTTCTTCTTTGGAGGATGTCTTTTTCACCAGCGTACATTGTCGAATTGAATGACAGCTATTCGAACTGTATACTACGAACCCGTTGAAAAAAGATGGGATGAGTTCTGTCATCGACTGAATATCTTTCGCGTTTCCGGTCTAGAATTTTAATGACTTTTAAATGTTATTTTTCATTTGATTTGTCGAAAAAAAAATTGCTACATTTTTAATTTTGTTTTCGTAGATAGAAATAGGGATCACTTTTGTAAATACCCTGTATCATAAAGGTAGACAATTAAAAAAATAAAATATTTCAATGGTTTTAACAGTGATAAAAGAGTAATTGTACTACTTCGAGTTTAATCTCAAAACTAATATTGTTATACATACTGTTAAGAGAACTATAACATACTGTTTAAGTGATAATTCACTCGTATTCCGATGCGGATAAAATACTTTCTCTAAAGTATGAGTCAAAATCCTTTAATATTTCATGGAGGGGGGGGGTTCTCAGTATCATTCCAATTTTAGCGATACAAGTATGTTTATTACTTTGTATATTTCAAACACAGAGAGAGGTTTCTTAAAAAAAATGATCCACGATACAAAATGCTATATTAGATACGCTTGAATTTATACTCAGTTTCCTTTTATATAAAATTTACATGAGGAAAACAAAATTTGATTATCTTATTGAAATTTATTTGAACTTCTCATTTCTGTTTTAAAATCTGGATTGTAGTTAACATTATTTCTGCTTAACTTGTTTTAAGGTAAAGATTTTCATTATACTGGAATGGTTTTACTACGATAAATACATGCTCTAAAATTCCTATTACGTATTTAATTAAACGTAATTGAAATAACATATTTGTTATTAAGTCAGTTCTATCTTAAGTCAAAGCGCATATTTATTACAAAAATTGATATAAGACTTAAATGTTTGGTCATTAAAAAATTTCAACTCCGGGGAGGATTTATACCATTATCAAAAAAACTCATTTTATTTTACAGAAGAAGGAATAGAATTGAAATACCATTAAGGTAATTCAATTCTATTCCTTCAACTTCAAATTTTAGGTCAACTTCAATTAAGGTCAAATTCGAATTTTAGCTTCAAATTATCACTGTTAATTTACAACGTTTAAAACGCTAAAGTATGTATATAACTGTAACTTACTTTTCATTCGACATCTGCCATTGCATGATACGTATTTTTACTGCCTAGTGTTTATTGCATCGGACTCGTGGCCGGCGGTTTCCATCGAGTCGTAGGTTCGAGTCTTGATGCTATTAAAAACTCACCGTGTCGATGAGGCTAATGCAAGTTGAATCTGTCGAGGATCAAAGTTCCTCCCGTTGGCGTTGTGTAGAAGTTAGGAGAGGGAAGTAGTAGCTCAGATGTTGTCCTCGTCTCTTGACTGAGGCTCGACATGACGAGAGCCGTCGCCAATTGACCTCGTGTTGCTTCTCAGTGCGACGTTAATAAAACAAATCAATCAATCTATCTTTACTTCAACTGATCAAAACAGGAACGGAAATACAACATATCTGCCTCTATCTAACAAAAAAAGTAATAAATATAAATGAAAACGTTAAAAAAAAAGAATTGGAGTGTTTTAAAACAGTAATATAAGGTGGAAATATATTCAAATAGTGCACGATGTTTTAAAACATATTGATAAATCAGATCACGATTTAATCATATATTTTATAATATTTGTTCGCCGTATAAAATATTTATTTCAGTATAAATATTACTTAAAATTTCTTATTAAAAATCGTGAAATTTATATTATTTCATTTAAGAATAGAGCTCATGTTTTTGTCACAGAATATAAGAATTGTATAAAATGTTTTCAATATATATTGAAATTTTAAATAATCCCTTACTTTACCGATTTTATTTGGAAATTTTACCGAATGACCGGCAATAGAAAAGTCGGTAAATTTGCAATCGTTTGTATAGATCCTAATCCAAAAAGATGGATTTCATACGTTACACATTTTTAGAACTGATGAACATGCCAATAAACGTTATTGCTTTGCATATAATTATATTAATTCTTCAGTCCAAATTTTGTTTTGAAATCATCCTATATTGTTTAATTATTTATATATATATATATATCAAGCATTATATAAAACAATTGAATCGATAAAGGATGATAAACATTTTAAAAAGTGTTCTTTATTCTATTTCGTCGTGTTATTCAACAACTTTGTATAGTTAGAATATTTTACGCCACTTATAAACATTCTTTTGTTTCAGTTGTTCTTAATTAAAGAAAATTCCCATTTAATTTCATCAGTAATCTTCAATGTCATCAAAAAAGAAACAGTTGTAAAACCTGTAAGTAGATTTTTACTTAGTTTTATCACATTCATTTCTATTTTAATGTTTCTTTTTCTTTCTTTCTTTCTTCCTTTTTTTTTTTTTTTTTTTTTTTTTTGTTCTTTCTATAAAAAATAACTTGAAATCTTCAATATAAATATTCCACTTCCCCTGTTTTTATCTCAAGCTTCGACTCCAACAAATCTGACATTTCTACAAAATCTGACATCATTCCGAATAAAATGAATAAAGAGAAAAAAAAAAAAAAAAAAGCACCACCCCTTCCCCTACGACACTGGCTGGAACACCGCGAACTCCACTGGATGACATGCCCCTTTTAACCCACATAATATCGTCTGTTAGCACTTCTCTTCTTTTTCGAAAAATTTCGCAGCTCTGAAAATCCTGTCGGGGTGGGTTGACACCGAGAGGAAGTGTCACGTGTCACGACCACGTGACAAAGATTCGAAATTCGAATGTTTATTGTCATTATTTATTTTTATTTCCTCGTCTTTCTAGAGACCGGAAGTCGCGGATGTATTTCGTGTCTCTGCCTTCCAGTGGCGATGTTCCTTTGTTCTACGAGGGGGGATTTTCTCGAACATATTCAGCTGTCGTGAAAGGTTGTGTTGGATGAAGACCCCCGCATGAGAATTTGGTGTATCGTTCGGTTGTCGGTACTAAAGGGGACCGTTGAAAAGTAAGGAACAGAGGGGGGTGGGATTTGGAGTAAGATGATAACAATGTTATGTCACTTGGGTTCCTAAAAAAAGTTTCGTAGAGATTTAACTTTTAATGACACTATACTCTGTTTTGTATGAAAAGAATACGTTCCTGTAGTAAAATATTTATATTATTCATTTAAGTATATAAATGAAGCCTTTAAAATCTTAACGTTAATCTCTTATCATCAAGCTACCACAGTAAACGAGCAGTCATGGTCGCGGTGTTATTTCGGTCGATGCCGCTAAAACTCCATCGCGTAGCGGGGCTGATGCACGTTACATCTGTTAGGGTTTAAAGTCCTCCCTTAGGTTTGGTGTGGAAGTTGGGAGAGTGTGGTCAATTCAGGTGTCGTCTCTTGACCACAATTCAGGAATGAGATACGTCATCAATAGCCGTCGTGTTGCTCATTAGTATGGCATAAATGAACAACCAACCATTAATTTAGTAAGGTTATCTGCAGTTATGCTCCCTGGGATGCAAACATATTATTTTAGATCATGAGTTTCAAGTGTAGGAGTTCTTCACAATGGTGTCAATTTTTCTGAAACCATTTTTCTCTTTGATGCTTCACAATCTTCTGAGTCCTCTAATTTCAGATATTTTTACACGGCAACTACTGTGTCAATATATGCGTCCCCATTCCTTCAAATATTATCATGCGCGGGGCTGCTGCTCTTCAAATTATACATAATGCGCGAATAAAGTACTTACTTACTCAGATGTGTTCGGCCTCTCGACGAGATTCGGAATTTTCATCATTTTAATTTTCAATTAAAAAAAAAGGACAGGAAGCAAAATTTAGATCCGCAGGTAGGTCCGCATATCAGAGCAATTATTATACTTAGCATAATTAATACTACTTTTATTGACAGGGTGCTAAGAATAAATACGAAAGCTAATGGCGACAAATTTCTTTGTTTTGAATCATGGTGAAATGACGAGGACATTACTTGAGCTGGTTCCTCTCTCTCTCCTATTTACCACACCCCAGGCCTTGCGGACTTAGAAGCCTAGATTACCCCATTATTGCGCATGGTAGATCTTTGGTGGGATCAAGATTCAAACTCGTAGCACAAATATAGAGCCTCGTCGACCTCAAAGTTGGTGATCTTGACCACTCATCTACTTGTCATGGTCGTTCATTGGTTTAAACTGATTTTACAGAACACATTGGAGAATTTTGAACTTAACTCATCGGTTTCAATCACTATCTCAGTACAAATCTGAGCTAGTACCACTTACATCTAATTTCCACATCACGCCACAGTTGACCATCACAATAGTATATATTAATCATTAAGTAAGTGAAAATATATTGAGAATCAGGTTGTTTCTCACAGACACAAAAACGCTTAAAATAATCATTATTAGTGTGTATACAAAACTTTGAAGGGCTCTAAATACAAAACCAACGATGTTACAATCTTTTTACTCAAATTAAATTAAAAATACATTAAGGGCTCAATGTGGCCATCATCAGAAACAGAATCGATTCGTAGAACTCGCACTTTCTTCAACAGTTTGGATGGCTCATTAATGTTGCGCTTTGAAGCAACACAAGGGCCTCGTCATTTTGAGCCACGATACTTGAGCGGGTAAACCACTCTCCGAACTTCTTCATCGTGCCAATGGGAAGACCTTCAACACATTTAACGGGCATCAGCTTTGCTACGCGACAGATCTTAAGAAGACTCGAACCTGCGATTTGTAGAAACAACTCCAGCTCGTGACCACCAACTTGTTTGATGTTGCTCGCCTTTTTAGTGCTTCCATGCTCTCCTGCAGTGGATGAAAAAAAGAACTTTTAAGTAGTCCCCAAGAGAAGGAAAAAAATTGTCCAAGTCAAATCAAACTGTCAAAAGCAACCGCTGAAACATGCTGAAAAAATTGTGGGAGTTCTCTTGTGGCATCGAATGAATATGTTTCTGGTGTGATTGATCTGGTGATATTTCACATAGATGATTTTAAATTGTGAAGTGTTTTCACACTGATGATTTTAAATTGTAAAGTGGTTTTTTTATTTATTTAATTTGTGCAAAAAGGTTGCAACTTCTTTAGTTTTGCAATCGTACATCTTCAAATTTGGAATATTCTCTTGCAAATACCCTGAATTTTTTTATTTTTTTTATTTCTTCCAAATTTTACCCTCTTTTCACTTTTTTTTACCTACAACTTTCGGTCCAATAATTCAGTTTGAGCGCCGAGTAATGCTCCGCCTTCTCAAAAACGCCTTCCACCAATGATAGTTTCACTTTCTCTGTGACGTCACGTTTCGTCAGAAACAAGAAACTTTCGCGTAATTTATACCTAAAAGCGCACAACAGATGCAGAGGAATAAAAATTCCTCTCCAAAATAGCGATATTTTCGGAAGAGAGGCATCTGGCGAAGGTCGAAGTTCGGAGAGGTCGCTGTTACATTTTTTTTTACATAGAAAGATAGAGAAAACATGTCGGTGTGCTGCTCTCTTTTAAATGGGGTTTGTTTTCCTTGTGTCTTACGAACCTTGATCCCTTTCGGGCTCTAAATGATAGGCCTAACTTTCAAGCAGCCATATTTGTCCACAGCATTGGAGTTAAAATATATCAAAAGGAAATGTTTAAACTTCAAGTTATAACTATATATATTTACAGTATAGCTCACACAAATGTCAATTCGGGAAATAATTGTTATTAATTAGATAATACAAAAAGATTAAAATACATGACTAAATATCATTTCAGACAACTTTAATCAATATGGCTTGTTTTAAAATACATAGCAGCAGTAGACTAGTGGTCATGGTCACGGGCAGCATTGTTTACGTCGGATCGTGGGTTCGAGCCCCGGTGCCACTGAAGACCTGCTACGGTAACAAGGTTAATGCACATTAAACCTGACCGAGGTTCCAAGTCCTCCCATTGGCGGGGTGTGGAAGTTTGGAGAGGCAAGTGCCAGTTCAGGTGTCGTCCTCGTCACCTGATTGAGATTAAAAATTTTGGAAACATTCCTCTCCTTTAGCATCGTGTTGCTTCTGAGTGCTACTTTAATTAACAACAACAACAACAAAAATGTATAAAAATGCATTTCTAACAGCATGGATTAATTTCATGCATTAAATTATATTTGTACAATCTATGTTAGATCTACGGGTGCAACTCAGATATCGTCCTCATCATCTAACCGAAATTCAAACTAAAGAGCCGATAGCCCACCTGTTGCTTCCGAGTGTGACGATAATAAGCAATCCGTTACTCATTCCCTTAGGTTAGTTGACGGTTACTTTCTGTGTATAAATAAACTGTAATCGGGCAAAGCGATAAGAAACTACTCCAAAGTCGGTGGGCAAAAATATTATATTTTTTATTAGTCTGTAATAACCTTATTGTTTATCATTTCTAGACCACCAATTGTCATTTGATGCGTTGGTCCCGCTTTCTTTCTACTTTGATTTCAACAGTTCATTCGTTTCGTTTCAATTTTTCATTTCTACATCTTGTGGGCATCTTAATTATCATAAAGGTGAAATTACGTTAGAATGGTGGTTTAATCCATCTCTTACTTTCCAAGGAATTGCCTATTGCTTTCCCCACCACCGCCCTTGTTTTCAAGTCTTTAGCACTGAAACTTGTTGAGAGGGGAATAAGTTTGCTGGGACTGAAAGGAAGGAACTTATATATTCAAATCTATAAAAATCTTAACTCTTTGGGGACGGCTGTCTCGTATACATGCCAGCATGAAACGTATGCAGTTCCCAGCTGGCATGTCGGCGTAACAGAGCGTTTTCTCATTCAAACACAACTGTCACGCATACGTGACAGAATATTCAAACATTTTAAAAACAAATATTTGGAGCACAAAATGGCATTATATAGTTATAGGGTTTGAGATACATGTAGATTTGACCTTCTACTTAAAATTCACATGTATGTTGATATTGATTACATAAACATAGTATAAATGGAATGTTCTCAAAAGACAGGCTTTCGGACGGCCTTTTAAATAAGCTCTTGGTACTTGTTGATAAATGGTCGGAGTTTTGGTTTTACTAGAATTTTAGATGAGGGGAGAGAGAGAGTGTTTGGGGTTCAGTTTCGAAACGAGATTAGCACCTTGTAGATGTAAATTTTTCTCTTTTGACTCAGTGTGCGGAGCAGATTATTTGGTTCATGTGGAAAGGGGAATTTTAAGATGCGCCAATGTGTTAGAGGATGAGGTGATTAGTGTGGCTTTGATTAAAAAAAATGTATACCAATAATGATATGTAACACTGAAGACTTCCCCAAAATGAAAATCTCTTCTAAATAAACAGAATTTAACTAAACAAAAAAAATCTGAAGTAAATATAGCACTGAATAATACGTATGTGTACATACATACAATAATATACAGTAATCTCTCGACAATATTGGACCATAGCACCACCGGATTATCGATAACATCTAATTACTGGAAAATCACTAAAAAACAGTTAAAGAGCTAAAGTTGAAAAGTTAGCATTTAAACAGCTAAAGTTGTGCATAAAACTTCAAAAAGTACTCGCAAAAAAAGTGTCAAACATACGTAATGCCTAGAACCATGAAAAGGTATCTTTTGGTAGCCAATAACATTCCATTGAAGAAGAAAACATAAGATAATTTTCTACGACATATCAGCCTGTGTAAAAAATGTCGAATTACTGGCAGGGATGGAAAAGCAAAGTACCGGATTACGGAGAGAGTACTAAAAGAATTGTTCCTTTAAAGAAAGTTATAACATAATATTAATCAAAATTTGAAAAAGAAAGAAAACGCTTACAGAATTAAATCAGGCGCCCAAATTCGCTCACATAGCGTCAAAAACTTACCAGATTGTGCCTAATTCTTAAATTTTGTGTTTGTGTCACCTCTATTATACCCCCCCCCCTCTTTTTTTTCTGATTTTTCTTTTGCCTTCTCACTTTTAATTCCTAATCACTCTTACTGAGAGGAAATACGTAAAAAGTTTTGGTCAAGATTTCCTCCCCTTGTATGAACTTGAATATATTCGCGAAATCCGGGCGAAGGAAAATGAAGGCATGTGCAAATACGGGGATCAAAATAAAAAAGAATCTGTTCATTTGAACTAGTTCATATAAAAGAGCGAGAATACCCGAGTCAGTGGTCTGACTAGAACCGTTTTTTTTACTCTTCCGAACTGTTCATTTATGCTCATTATAGGAGCTACTCAAAGGAAAATGATTTGGCTTGGCAGATAGTTTTTCATTTCTTTTTTAAGTATTCAATGTATTCCCATTCTTCCCCCTCCCCCTATTTCTAAATGAACTATATACTTTCAAATGGAAAACTGGTTTCAAATTATTTACTATCAGTATTTATTTCAATTAATTTATTTATTTTGTAAATGCAAATGCAGAGCGTTTAACAAAAGACTACCCCTACTTCGATGAGTTATAATTACAAAACTTATTACAAAACTAAAAAAGTAGTACCTTAGGACGATTTTAAAGATTAAATGTTTTTCCCGCGCAACTACCGGCGAACACTGACGGACTGAAAAATTGACGAACTGAAAAAGTGAACAATTACAGCGACTCGAGCTGTAACACGTACAGTTTTGTTTTCCTTTGGTTTGGGAACTTCTTCGGTTTTATAATCAGAGTTTTTCGCAGTTGAATTATTCTTCCGTAAGCACTCTGTATATGAAAAATTTCTTCTATTCAGATATTGTCAAAGATATTTGATAATTTTTTTCTATTTCTGCTGCTAAAATTAGAAAATAAGGCATTAATTTAATACAAGATACGATTTTCTTTAAAAGAAATCAACCGGCTTTATTTTTCCTCAAATGTTTAAAGTAATCAGATGTGTTTATAAATATCTATTCAGTTCCATTAACTTCATTTCAATACATTTGAGGTTTTTATGAGAAAACTAAAGAAGGTCAATTCTTAAAAATGAACAGGAACAGAGAGGAAAGTTCATCTAACAGAACCGAAGCTCTACTCCATAGCCATATGCGTATTTGTAACAAGAAAATGTACTTTATTGGTTACGTGTTTGTCATGTATACTTTTGTTACTGTTCGTAAGTCCTTTTACACAGGAACTGATTAACATCCAAACAAACATTTTTCTAAAGAGCTCTTTTTCCCGCAGGTGCATCTGAAAATAGCTTTAATACTATCTTTGTGTGTTGTCGATGCCTTAAACTCGAAGTACATTTACAGATAGAAAAATGCCGCGATATTAATAGAAATTCGCAGACTTATAACACATTTTCCTAGTATGGCATCCTTAAAGTTTGGATATTTATAATAAATTCAAAAATTTCTTCTTTAACATATAAAAGCTATTTGGTAAAAGATTATAAGTTGCGAAAATGGACTGCATTTACTTCATTTATTTTTATACAGGTGTTTTAAAAAATAACGACGAAAACACGTACCTTCTTAGAATCATTCCATTGTTAAAATGATTTTTTTTAACGGGATTTTATTCCACTCGTATTGGTATTACAGAATTTTAAATAAGTACGCTTGTTTGAAACTTTATGGTATCTGGTTTAACACTTAATCAGCGACGACCTGTTTCAAGCAAAAAATATCTTGTGAGCAACGGGGCATTGGGTTTACGACACTTTTAGCTGAAGGCCAAGTTTTGACCACATTTCCTCTACATGAACCCGTCAAAAAGCAACTTTTAGACGAGAAAATCTCCTCCTAATCAACACGTATAACGATTTTAATAAATCAATAACCATTACTACACTTGTAGAAGTTCGAGCCGGGAATAGTGACGGTTTTGGTTGATGACAATAATCCTAGAACAAATTACCGTCATTAGCCAAGGTTCTGGACATTGAATCACAAAATCGACTGCCTATATGCATAAATTAGAGAAAAGTAAGTCCACGTCTGACGTTCCAGTCTCCCCAGTTACTGGCATGCCATCATATCCTATGCCTGGAAAGACACGACATGCTGTGGCTAGTCCACAGGCACTCGCTGCTGAAAAGGGGCCACCTACCTCAGTTGCTTAAAGAGAGGGCAAGAAAGTTCGGTATAGATTTGAGTGAAAGCATGAGTAAGAGTCGAGGCAAGGCCAATCCAGCTCAATGTATCGAATCTTGCGCTGGACGTGAATCGATTTAATAATTAATCACCAGACACTATCCTATTCCAAACCAGTAGTGCACCTGTGCGAGGAGGGAAATAAATGTATAAATAAGTGTATATATCACAGCACAAGACTGAAAAAATTTGTTGCCAATTTAAAATATGGAACTAAATTAATAGCCTAGAATTTTAATTTTTTGAATTTAAAGTAGAGAACTACAACTGAAAAAAAAACTATTAATGTAAATAATCACAAGCAAAAAAACGTTAAAACACTATCAAGAAAGAAATATTTTAAAAATTGAGATATCATTCAATTGGTGATGCCACTAGAAAACAAAATTAGACCATCAATAATAGCTTTTTTTACATCTGAAACTCAAGCAGTCGAAAGTAATAAGTAAATAGCTAAGGAATATACCTAACTTCAGAGAAAAAATCGATTAAATTGAATAGAAATGAGCATTAAAATACCAGAATGGCTAAAAAAATACTTGTTTTGACGACAGGAGACGTTGCTAATGCAAGTTTATATCAAATCCCCTGTGACAATGCATCACAAGTTTTTTTTTTATTTGGCAGCCTTTTTGCTGCGAAATTAATATTTGATTACTGCCGCGTCGAGTTGTCACCGTCGATCACACTTGTATTCATCCTTATACCGGAAGCCGAAAAAAAAGGAAGCGAAATGGATTGTTTCCCATAAATATGTTTCAAAGAAGACGGTCTTATCGACTGCAAAGTGATGGCGATAAGGAGTTATAAGAAGGGTTTATCATGAACGAAAAGTAAGAGGGGATCTAGCATAAGAAGGATAGGGAGGAGCAACAGGAAGCATAAGGAGGATAGAAAAAATAAACAATTAACTCCTAAATGGCGAATTTTCGACGTTTTAGGAAAAAATATGAATAGAGCAGTAAAATCTGACAGTTTATATCAACTTTACTCTGTGATTTAGTTTTAGTAATTAAGTGAATAATTAAGAATTTTCTTTACAAATTTTTGATTAATGCTATGCAATAAAAATTTTCTTAAAGGAACAATATTATTCATCTGTTACAGTTAAATCGAATAATTTCAAGGATTCTAAAATTTACCTGAGATAATTTCATTTAAAAAGTATGGTTTGTTTAAAATAAACACCCAAAAAATGGTAATTTGCAAAATTCCAATCAATAAGCTCAAGGCCTTATTATATATATATATGAAAGATATTACAAGTTTGTTCTAACATTAATTAAATATTACGAATACATGGCCGAAATGAACAGTCATTTTTTTTTTCATATGAATAAGATTTTTTATTGATTCTATCGGAGAGACCGTTACGTAATGATGAACTCGAATTCGGCCCCAAGGCCGAAGCGGAAGACCATATGAAGATAACAACCGCTATGACAAGAGAGGAGAGAATAAAAGAGAGAACTTCGTTGTGTTTTTGTTTACATAGCAGGGATCTTTCGTAATAAACGTCACATAACATGTTGTACAAGATTAGGGATTCTGAGGGAATTTCATAATAGACAAAGAATCTAATAGGGATTATTTTGGCAGATTTATGATCATGGGAACGAGAATTTAACCAGTTTTATGAGCGTGTAATCTAATAAATAAAAGAATAATCCGGAATGGGATCAGGAAATAAGAATGAATTCTTTACTTTTGAATCAGGAAATGTGATAGAATAGAAAATTAAATTGTTATGGAGAGAAATTATTAAATTAGAATTAAATTGTTACAAATTTCCCTCTTCGCAAGACGTGGATGTGCGTTCGGCCCTAACATACAACCTTATCTTACAGGGGTATCTGAGTAAAGAATCAAATTTAAACTTTAAACTACAGTTATATTTAGAATTGTTACATCTAAAGAATTCATATTTAAAAATTTTATACCCTAAAGAATCCCTTCCCCATCAGAAATTGCATAAACAATTTCAAGAAAATAATCAAAATATTAAATACTAAAAAAAAGGTAAATTTGCATGTTGTGTGTGGTATTGTGCTTTAAATCAGACATCAATTCCTCAATAAAAAGTTCATTAACATAAACTCTTGAATCTTTAAGAAAATACATAAATTACAGAGATGTATGGGTGACACTTGATAAGTTGAACATAATATTCAAACAAATATAAAATTTCGAAAAGATAAATTTGACATTTTATAATTCAATTGTATTTTGACCTATAACACTGGAACACAACAAGAAATGTAAGGCCACGTCAACCAGACTCATAAATTTTGAATTGCAGTGGTACGTGAATCCCCCAAAATTAAAGAATGGTGGGTGAAACCACATATATAAGAGAATAGTGGTGCGTGAACCACTTTGCATTGAGTATAGCACATGAGATAAAAACAATTTCCATTGATAGGAGACGCACTGATGACAAGACTCTAACACCGTATCAGAAACATTTTTCACATACATTCGTTGGATTGAGGAATGAACATGTAAAAATTTTATTCTGCTCTTCCACATGGTACAGAAATGTCAATAGATATGGAAATGCAAGTTTTTTAAAATTGGGTTTACAAATTCTATGAGTCGAATTTAAAAAGTGGTTATAAAAATATGTTTGTATTATTACTTTCCTAATGTCTTAGCCTATAATAATTTCTTAACCAAATCCTTTTACTAAATTAGCTGAAGAAATGTGGTTTGTTGACAAAACTGTGTCTCACTTGTACGCATGTCAAACTGGAATAGCTAACCTTATTTTATTTATTTATTATTTATATTTTTTATCATTTAAATTAATTATCCACCTTCCTTTTAAAATTACACTTTCATCTATAGAAATTATCTAAACTAGTCATACATTCCTTTAAATACAAAAAATATCTTTCAATTTGCGCAATATTATTGACAATTGAACATTCAAAAAAATTTCCTATTTCTCACATCACAAAACACATTATTGATTTTCATTTTAAAACTAAATTATATTCATTTCAAAAAGTATATAATTCTTATTTCAATACAAAATATCCATTCAAATCAATATATTACTTATCATCTCTCAATTAAGTAATGTAAAACAACATGCTACATTCAATCAAATGTGTATAAAATTCTAAATATTTCTCACTAATTATTCACTTCAAAACACTGTTTATATTCATTTCAAAACTAAATAATAATAATAATTTCAAATCAATATAGTATTCATTCAAATTAAAGTATGTAAAATCAAAAAATTTCTTATAATATTTTAAAATATCCACCACACATATCTAAGTAAACATTGTAATAATCATTTTCTAAATAAAGCACAAATTTATCAAAATTAAATCATGTTCATTTGTAAATAACACGTTATCAATTTTCTGGTTTGTTTTACCTTGTAACAAGATTTCAATTTATATTTTCAAAACTACAAAAAAATATTACACTAAAAAAATTCTAAAATACTAAATGTAAATACTTTGATTTTATCACACACATAAAATAAAATGTTATTTTTCACATATAGCATTAATCTCAAAAAGCAATTTAGAGTTAACTTCAAAATTATTTCACGTATGTATCATATAATATCACATTTTTTTTATAGTTAATAACTTTAAGAAACCAGACACACTTTTAAAATAGAATAATCCTAAAACTTTTCTAATATACATAACACATGTTGCAATATTTTTCCAAGACACTTTCAAAACATTTAATTAAATTTTAACATATGTTAACTATTTAATTTCATAACAATTAAGAATCAAAATTAAATCCATAACAAATTTAATTAAACAAAGCATCAAGCAATTCGATCATCATATATATAATTACTATTTAAATCAATATACCAACTTCCAAACCCCATATATATATATATATGGGGTTTGTTGATTGGTTTGTCTAAGGGTGAGACGTATAAATGATGAGACGTGATTATTTCCAAATACTAAAGTTTAATGGGTCATAATTGGACAAAGGACACACATAAATGTTACGAATACTACGATACGTCCATGAGCTCAACAACACAAATATTCTTATGAGAGACCATCTCTCTCATGTACCTAATGCACCAGCGCTTAAGACACCTCCGGTCCGATAATTGTGTTTGGGCTCCCGTTTGTCTTACAGTCTATTTTACGCGAGTTTTGATTTTTTTATTTTTACAAATTCTAGTTGTTTTCCAGTTGTAATAATTTTAATCATTCAAAGTCAATTTTTTGAGCCTATAACGCCAAATTGATTTCTCTGGCTTTTAACACATTCTCTTCTTTATATTTTCGTTCCTTAACTATAAAGTTTAGTCAATCGACGGCAAATTCCAATTCCTCTTTAAGATACTTGGAGTTCTCTATTTTGTTTTTTAATTTATACACGGTTAAACCGTTAATAGGAGTATCATACATTTAACTTAAAAGCTCAATAAAATCCTCTTTTATCGCATTTCTAAACATTTTTGTTTCGAACATAACTTTAGTTCAAATGAGAATAATCAGAAAATTCTTAGCTCTTCTTCCTTTCGCCGCACTTGTTATCCAAAAGGCACTTCCGTTCCAAGAGATATTAGTCCTAACACGCACATACACAAACAATCTTTCCACTATTCTTCGTCCATAGAATAAAATCCTCCGAAAAAATTTTATTTAAAAATTAACAGGTCCATCCAGGACCGGACACCCACTTTGTGAGGTTGTAAATGAAAATAAGTGATTATTCACAAAGACTAATATTTAATGGGACATACTTGGACAAATAACAAATACAAATGTAACTACGAATACTACAATACGGTTCTAGCGCTCGTTTCTCAAAAACACGTATAATTCCCATGAGACACCAACTATCTCATATAGTGCTCCTATGCACTTACATTTAAGACACCTCCAGTCTTTATCTCTGTCATGCAAGCCAAGACTTTCCGAGTCCATTCCCAATGGCTCTCCAGTGTCTCCTTATGCACAGCGCCGTCTATCCTGTAGACCGTCGTTGGCCACATCTCCATATATATATGATGAAATTATTGATGATGATGATATTGTGTGTGTTATTATTATTATTGTGTGTGTGTGAGGTGTGTAATAGCTGTGCTTGTCTGATTATAGAAAAAGAAAGAAGAAGATGTGCTCAGTTTCTATTTCTCAGGTTAGGCCGGAGGCCAGCCTTAGGATTGAGCCGCAGAGTCAACCTAAGACGAGACGTTGTTTCATATTTCATAGATAAGATTTCTCCAACTCAATTATTTACGCTTTGACATTTAATAGTAAAATGCCCTTTTGCTCAAGTATTTCAGGCTGTACGCATGCATGACATTTAGGATGTACACTACAAGACCATTTGTAATTTTGTTCATCAGACTACTCACATTGAACTAGAAAATCAGCGAAGATCGATCCACTAATGATCCTCAATTGAATGAAAATTTGGTCAGACTTTAAACTCTTCCATCATTATCAACCTTATTGGCACATTTTCATGTAAATGCTGTTAATATTTGATTTTCCTTAGAATGATCTGACGAGAATAACTCTTTCTCTTGTATTTGTGCTTCCCTATAACTCTTGCAGAATGAAGGAGAAGGGCCGGTACATTGGAGTGTACGCAGAAGCACATTTGATGGACGATTGCACAGGTTCGCACATTAAGAACTACATCCTAATGTCCGGTCGTTCTAACATATTCAAAGTTTGATATACTCACAAAGTGGATGTTATTCCTTGAATAAAATTACTATAGAAAAATGGAACCAGACAATGTTACAACGTGTTACCAACAGCAGAAGAAAGCATTTACCGATTTGGATGTCAAAATGGATACCGTGTTATCGGGATTTCTTGAAAATGCAGTTGTCCTTCCGACTAGTTCCCTCGCTTGCATCGTCTAAAATTTCTACTCGCATTATGTGACGCTAGGCATCGAAATCAGCCTCGATGCTTTTCTAAACGGTATTTGATATAACGCAGAAAGATAAGTAATCTTTCGTACAACTGGTTTTTTGATTTCGGCTTTTATGCCGTGCATGCAAATAAACGTTGTTCACTTCTTTAAGATGTAATGTGCCTGAATGAGAACAACAACTGGACTTGTTCATGTATGTGGCCAAAATGAAAGAATGCACCTAAAGAGCTTCATGCTATTTATGTTTCTTCAGCCTGATTGACAGGGAGTGGTTCACGACGAAGCATTGATCTAGTTGTGCGCAAACACTGCCATATCACTGTTATTCATACATCATATATTTGATCTATTTAATGGATTATATAATATTATACGCTTAATATTCTTTTATGTTCTACCTATACGAAGGCAGGATAAGTACATCTAGTTATCACTTCAACTACATCGTTTCGCTTTACAAACAGTTGTAATTTACTGCACCATACTTCTGTTGACTCTTATATATAAAGTATTATATTCTATGTTTTTTTGTAAATGTTTTTATACTAGTCCGGGATATGTTTAAAAGCATTCCATGTCATCATGCGGTTAATTTGATTCAGATGTACCGAAATTCCATATTTATATTTTTCTGTCAAATCAGAACGCGATCACCGGACTCACTGTGCCATCCTCTACTCCACTCTGCTTCCTCGGCACGTATTTGGCCTAATTTCGCCCATCTGCTGATGCCACGTCTCCTGTTTGATTTGTATTAAGTGCTTCCTTTATGCGAATATCGACTTAAGTTTGATTCTTCTGCAGGCATTTTTGGATGAATACAGCAATGCTGCTAAAAGAAGAAGTTATACAAAACATATAAGTTTCAAAATATTTAAAAGGAAAAACACGAACTAAAAACAAAGAAAAATGTTAGTGCAATATTTCAACAACACACGGAACAATGCAAATACTCTAGTCAAAACAATGAAATGGAATATGTAGATCTTGAGACAAATCACTCCGAAGACAACAAGATATAATTTAGCACAGATCACACAGCTCTTGGTAAGTATTTATTCACCTCCACCACCTCTCTTCTGTTGAAGGAAGAGTTATCTCATTGATTAATATTTTCTCCCTCTCCTTCTCAAGTCATTTTCATCACTTTTAAGTGGCACCCTCTCTCCTCCTCATTTTAGCTTTTTACTGAGAAAGAATAGCCACAATCTATTGGACATTAATTTATTACTCATCTTTCTTTCCTCCCAGTACAGGACCAAAGTTTGATCAATCTTAGAGGCATTATGATGAACTAAACATAGTCAGCTTCAGTATAGTTATAACAAAGTTATAACAAATACATATAAAACTGCAAATCATTAAAGGTGAAAAACATACTTGAAAACAAAGAATAAACAATAATAATTGCTAACTTGAAATTTTCAATTCAAATGCAGATAAATCGACACTAATCACATGCAATGAAATAGGAAGCAAATATTCAATCCACGGAATAATTCACTCAAAGACAATTTCGATACAATTAATTTCAAATGAAACTCAATCAGCACGCTCAATTCTACCGAAAATTCACTGCGATTAAAAACAACGATTAAAAACCAGAAATGAAAAACGTGGAAGAAGAAAAAAACTACTCACGAAATGGACGCTGTAAGTAATTGGTAAATAATTCAACTGCAATGTCACTTGAAATAATTAAATCAAATCAAATTAGTAGAAACTCTGTGAAAATTCTATCAACAGATCTCAAACATTAATGCAATCTAAAATATTTAATAAGCTGTGTTGCAGTCCAACAGATGATGTTATTTTTAATCAAAAGACATGTTTTTTACCTCTCACATGGGTGACCATCTTTATAATAGGTATATAAAACCTGTGTTGATGTAATGTTGTATACATATATAAAGCCTCAGTTAATTCAAATAAAAGGTAGTATAATAAAATATATGTATATTTTATTATACTACCATGAATGAGAATTTGATAAGAATTTTCTACCTGGAAAGACATTCCCTGAGCTAGGATATTTCATAACATTAGACAAAACAGCAACAGAGGTACAATGACAGACTGTTTCATTAATATATTGGAGAATGCTGAATGGTTGCGTTAGGAATTCTCTATGAATACACAGCGCCTCATTGGGCCACTTGGGAGTTCTTGGGATTTGTATTTACGGACCGTCAGGAGCAAAAACAAAAACCACGTTTTTCTTTACCCAGGCTAGGAAAAGTATATCAGAACGCCATAATTATGATGACGAGCTTAGCTCTCAGTTTGAAATCATGATGCAAAGTTTTAGTGAAAACAAAATGACGTTCAGAACAGATAGTTGTTGCTTGTGTTCGATTACAAGTTGAATTTTTCTTAGGAACGAGATTTATGTGTGGAAACAGCGATGACAAGAAAAATAGTTTTCTTTCAAGAAATTCTTTGATTTAAGCTTCAGCAAGTTTCTTTTATTTAGATTTATTGGAATGTGTTTAGAATACTTTTTTTTATTCGTTTAAGATAATGCTGAATAGTAGCACAGGTCACTACTAAAGCTTCTGAAATGGGAAAACCATCTATAGAGGAATATATCTCGTAATCATGATAAATAGCGAGAGAATGATAATATGATAAAAGTTCAAGAAATAGTTACACAAAGAAAAAAATCTACCATTTGTAAGCTTATATTAC
>BMAW01013113.1:1148117-1193380 GCA_019974015.1 Nephila pilipes
ATGTTATACTTCGTTTCAGTTACGTATTACTCATATAAGTTTCAAAATTTGAAAAGGAAAAACACGAACTAAAAACAAAGAAAAATGTTAGTGCAATATTTCAACAAACACGGAACAATGCAAATACCTAGTCAAAACAATGAAATGGAATATGTAGATCTGAGACAAATCACTCCGAAGACAATTCATGATATAATTTAGCACAGATCACACAGCTCTTAGGTAAGTATTTATTCACCTCCACCTCTCTTCTTTTGAAGGAAGAGTTATTCTCATTGATTAATATTTTCCTCCTCTCCTTCTCAAGTCATTTTCATCACTTTTAAGTGGCACCCTCTCCTCCACTCATTTGCCTTTTACTGAGAAAGAATGGCCCATATCTATTGGACGAAATTTTATTACTCATCTTTCTTTGCTCCCAGTACAGGGACAAAGTTTGATTCTGAGAGCATTATGATAAGAATAAAGCATAGTCGGCTTCAATTATAGTTATAACAAAGTTATAACAAATCATATAAAACTGCAAATCATTAAAGGAGGTGAAGAAACATACTTGAAAACAAAGAATAAACAATAAGTAATTCTAACTGAAATTAATTCAAATGCAGATAAATCTGACACTAATCACATGCAATGAATAAGGAGAGCGAAATACAATCTGAATAATTCACTCAAAGACAATTTCGATACTTAATTTCAAATGAAACTCAATCAGGCTCAATTCTGAAAATTGCACTGCGATTAAAGAAACAAAGTTAAAAACCAGAAATGAAAACGTGGAAAAAAAACTACTCACAGAAATGGACGCTGTAAGTTGGATTCAATTCAACAGCAATGTCTTGAAATAATTAAAATCAAATCAAATTGAAATCTCTTAGAAATTCTATCAACGATGCAACTGGAAACATTAATGCAATCAATAAAATATTTAATAAGCTTTTGTTGCTTTGTCAACAAGTGCTATTTTTAATCAAAAGGCATTTTTACCTCTCAAATGGAGTGACCATCTTTATAATAGGTATATAAAACTCACTGTGTTGAATGCAATGTTGTATACATATATAAACCTCAGTTAATTCAAATAAAATGAGTAGTATAATACAAAATGTAGTATTTGTATTATACTCATGAATGAGATTGGAATAATCTTTCTACCTGGAAAGTTTTCCCTGAGAGATATTTCGCTTAACATTAGACAAAACACTCAGAGGTAAACAATGAACGATCTTTCCTTAATATATTGAGAATGCTGAATAGTTTGCAGATTCAGGAATTCTCTAGAATGGCCTAGCCGCCTCATTGGCATCCACTTGAGTTCTTAGGATTTGTTACGGACCGTCAGGAGACCAAAGAAGCAAAAACCACGTTTTTCTTTACAGGCTAGGAAAAGTATCAGAACGCCAAATTTATTAGATAGGTTAGCTCTCAGTTTGAATAATCATGATGCAAAGTTTACAAGTAGAAAACAAAATGACGTTCAGAACAGAATGTTAGTTGCTTGTGTTCGTTACAAGTTGAATTTTTCTTGAGGAACGAGATTTATGTGTGGAAACGCATGAAGAAAAAAGTTTTCTTTCAAGAAATTCTTTGATTTAACTGTCGCTTTCTTTTATTTAGATTTATTGGAATATGTTTAAGTTTTTATTACGTTTAAGATGTGCTGAATAGTACCCAGGTCACTACAAAACTTCTGAAATGGGAAAACCATCTAGTGAGATATATCTCGTAGAATCATGATAAATGGCGAGAGAATGATAATATGATAAAAGTTGCAAGAAATTTACACAAGAAAAATCTACCATTTGTAAGCTTATGTACAACCATGTGTAAGATTTGATTTTAAGAGTTTTTATGCAGACTAGTTTTTTTCTTTTCACTTCGTCATCTTGAAAATAATATTTATATGCTATTTATTCTAGTCACCAATTAATTTTATTACTCTCTTTCCTTTCTCATGATTGGAAAGTAGTTATCTGAAGACTTGAACAAATATCGAAGCTTCTTATAGGTATGATATTCTCTATTCACAGTTAAATAAATTTCTAAAATTACTTGAAAGATTTTGTGTTTTCTTTAACGGAACATAAAATTAACATAGAAGTTAGAACTTTCAGGATAAAATGTTAACTAAACATCTTATATAATTCTGTTCTGAATTCTAGATAATACAATAAATTATTAATAATTTGTGCATAACATAATGACCTGAAATATTTTACAAAAGAGGCTTTAGAACTCTTAAGATTAGAGTTAGTTCCAAAAATTATTTTCAACATTTTAATTTTGAAAATGTAGTAACGAAAATTGAAACTGTTTATTTCTTTTTCATCACAACGTCTTTATCAAATGAAAGATTTAAATATTATATATATGAAAAGCATTTATTTAGATATAAATCTATAGGCATATACACACATTTGAATTTAAAATCAATTTCATACATAAATATTGTGAATTTCATTTTAACTTATATATACTGGTGAGGAATTACCGACATATTGCTAATGGATCATAATTAAATATAGTTTTGTTTTCTTTCGAAATATGAATAATATATGAATTTCAAACAAATATAAATTTATAGTTAATAGATTTTATATTGCTAAAACAAATTAGAATATTTTTTTTAACTTCCTGAGTATCGTTGATTAATCAAAATAATGGATTATACTATGGTATTCCAATCTTTTGATGTCATCAGCTTCTCCTCGTGAGCACTGTCTTCGCAGCTCGCCCTTTCTGGGGATCCATGACCACTTGGTTCTAACCACCATTGTCACTCCAGCCAGGCACTGGCTCTTTTACTCCACCAGTGGTTCCCTAACAATTAACTCCTTCATGACCACTGGTCAGGTCAAGACTCATGAGACAGATGCAAATGCGTACTGCCGTGTTTCTGTAAATTGGGAATACAAAGGGTTGTTCAGAGATGGGGTTGTACTAGTGAGTGGAAAGCAGAAGTGAGTCTAGCATTAAAGATTGAAGTTGAGTCTGGTCAAGCAATTATAATCTAATTGCGTATTGCATCGAAAATCAGGTGCAGACTACATTACAGTTCTAAAAATTTCACGAATTTAATATAAATATTGTTTTAATTATGGAGCATTGCTTATATATTTTCTTATTAATTTTAAATAACTGTAGTCTTATATATATGTAGCATTGCTATGGCTGTAACTTTATAAGATTCACTGCTTATCTCTTTCAATCCTTAATTACTATGTTTACTGTTCTTAGATATTATCAACATTATACTTCTCAATTCCACTGAGATTTATTTACCTTAATAACAAATTACTAAAATCCAGTATTGCACCACTAATCTAAGTTAACTGTGTAATTGCATCATCACCAACTTTTCGATGTACATTTAAAACGAACTTCATCAAGCTGACCTGGAAAGCTTTGGAGAATCGGTTCTTGCCTAAAACGCAATATTAGAGATTTGACAAGTTTTAAACCACATAATCTATTTATACATTTAAGTAATCTTGTAGTATAAAACGTTGGTTTTATCTGAGGTTTATTTTTATACACTATGTCTTTTTAAATTTATATGCACTTCAGTTAATGGTGTTATTTACTTTAATTATTTTTAAATTGAAGTTGGTTTTACATTTTCTGTGTGAAAAATTATTATTTGGCATTCAACTTTGTCTATGGTATGGTATATTATATATATAATAAAATATAATTATTAATGTTCATTAGATATATCAAATAAATGTATGTAATATTAATAATAAAACACGAAACTATAACAAAACAAATTACACCAATTTAAAAGTATAAAACTAGCAAAATTTCTATTTTATAAATTATTAAATAACCTTTTGCAAATACATAAAACTAATAAATGCATTAAAAGAAAAAGAAAAACTGCAAATTAAAATTAAAGAAGATAAAAGTCTAAAATACAATATCTCTTAAAATGCTTAATTATAATAGCAAAATATATGCATATTATCAATAGTAAATGTCCCACTTATAGCACATAAAATTTAATATCATGAGTAGGATAAAAACCAGCAATTTAAAAATATTTCATAACTACAAAGATTAGAATAGATAAAACAATCCCACAAAGCATATCTGAGGGAGGGGGAGAAGACAGTAAGTCAAAATGGAGATAAACTAATTGAAACCAGCTGCTTCTCCTTAGGGTGAAAATGCCTGTATTAGTATATTATAGATCCAACTCTACAATCAGCCATTATATATATATATATATATTATATATGTATGTGTGTGTGTGTGTGTGTGTGTGTGTGTGTGCGTGCGTGCGTGCGTGAAATTAATTTCTTAATATTAAATTTAATATTTTACTTCATATGTAAACATGTGTACGTTACATTAAAGGAATTAATATGTGATATTTTTTTATACTAAAATATTTTTTGGAATATATATATAATTTGAGCATTGAACGGAATGTATAAATGAGTAATCAATAGGGCTCTTTAAAACCTTTATTTCTCTTATGACACACTTGAACCTACAGTCACGAGGAAGCCATGATGGCCCACTTCAATTTAAATGTTCAATATACACGTAAAATTAAAAATTATATTTATTTATTAATTGTCATTATTAAAATTTAACACTAAATGAGATATTTGAACTCAATGTGTTTTGCAAGAAGGCATTTTGAACAGCATCTTCTTTCAAGAATTTCAATCGTGGTCGACTTTTGTTCTTAATGTCACTCAATGTTGAAAAATTTAAAAACAACAATGAAAAAAATAGAGGAATTATACACATGTCGGCAAATAATCTTTGCAAATGTTTATTAAGAATGGTCCTTCATTGATATTTGAATGAAGTATTTGTATTTTATTGTATTACTTCCTAATATATATAACCGTTTTCTTCTTTCATTTTGTATGAAAACGTCAGAAGCTATTTTTATGGTGTTATATATCAATAAAACAGTAATTTACATTTTAAGCGAGTTATTTTTGCGTCACTGGAGCTTCGAAAAAAAACAAAAATATCTTTTCGAGACAATTATCGGAAATTTTTTTGAGAATGTCCCCAGACAAGACAGGACTGAGTACACTGCACATACGACCCCCGTCGACATATAGACAGGTCTAATTGCCACAAACCGGACGCTGTGCCGGATCATTGATTCTAAATGACTGACCACTCACTGACCGCTTCCCTTCACCCTTTCTCCTCTTACAAAGCAAAGGCTTTCCTGCGGCACTCTTCAATGGAATCAACTGATCGCTTGGGACACTCTATCTCTTTACAGAATGGACAGTGGTCAGTTAAAATGATCAATAATCATTTGGACAAGTGCCTCCCTTTTAGGAAGGAATATGAGTAGGAGGTCGACTGTACTCACGATAGTCCAGTCAGATGGTCGTATGGTATTTTTGCATTCTAAATGGAATATAACGAAAAAAAACGCTTAAAAAACATTTGGAGATCGTTTTCTGAAATGCTTTCAAACAAAAAAAAAGGGGGGGGGGGGCGAGACAAGAGAAGAAATTTGTTTCAATTCTAATATTTATGGAAAACTAGCTGAAGTACCCTCTACAGGTGGAGAATTTTTAAAATAAAGCCAAGTTGAATATCGTGTCGGAAGCAAAGATGGACTACACGGTCTTGTGTATGCATGACGTAATATGCACAAGAGTTTTGCATAAAACAGAATCAATTCCCTTAGTAGATGGCAAAAAAAAGCCAAAAACTCGATTACTGAATTAGTAATTTAAAAATTTATGAAAAATCCAATAACTTACACTTTATTCCAGTTTCTTTTTTAAAAAACCGTTCAAACGTCCTCAACATTTTTTCGGTAGTTTTATAGAAAGTATAACTTTATAAAGGGAGCAACAAACCGACTATTAAACATTCGATTTTTTAATGGATTTGGTCAGAATAAAAACTAATGTGGCTCAATTATTTTTCAACCAATTTTTTAAAAAAATCAATTTTGGTTAAAAACTGATTAAAATACACATCTTTCGAACGGAAACATTTCGAGATGAAAAGGTTCCATCTGCTGGAAAAGGAGAAGAAAATATAAAAAGGTTGGAAAATATCTCCAAAAATAAATCCTAAAGCAAGACGATCAACGGTGGTGATTGCTATGTACTCGTTTGACCATCAAACCAACAGATTTTCCAACTGATAATGTGTGTGCCGCAGGGCACCATTTTTGAAATTTTACAGGAGAGTAATTGAAAGATATTTTGTATGTGTGTGTTTTTACTTACATCATGCTCTAATTTTTTCAAAAATCCCTTGTGCCTTTTATTCGTTGGACCTTTTAAATAATAATTCCTTTTTTTAGAGCATTATTATTTTTCGAAACTTTACTAATTGCAGTTTTAAAAAATAGACATCGCGCTTTTTACCTCCGGTAAACAGATACATAAGATGAAAACAAATGAATGTCTTGCAAAGTGTCGTTTCTGCAGTAAGCCTTTCTTATAACGGACATGTGTCTCAAATAATCCTTTTGGTTAAATTCATGAAGGAAAATATATGTAGAATGACTGTGGCAGCAAAAAAAGTTATTTTGCACATTTAAGAGTAACAAATCATAAATGCGCAAATTAATTTTTTTGCACATTTAACATACATCATTCTGAAATTTTAATACTATAATATTTTCCTTTTGAAAAATAAATGTTTATTTAACTTTTCATGTTACCAAATAAATTTTGAAAAGACGATTCTACCTTTGTATTCATGGCATAATACAGAAAATAATAATTATTTGACCTTATTCTTTTCCCTTTATTGTTAAAAATGCTTAAGCAATGGGTTATTATAAAAATAGAAAGCTGTTTTAACGTAACATAAGGGTGAAACACAACGAATTAAATTCAATATATAACCACCCTGCGTTCAAGTGCACCACTTAGCGATCGCAGGAAGAGTGATGACTACTGCAGCGCAAATACCCAGTAATCCAAGCGGAGGAGTTAACAAGTAAACACGGTGTTCCAACCCGAGAATTATGTAAATCTATATTAATACGTCTGCCCTAAATTGTTTGTTCTCAAATTTGTTTTTCCTCAAGTGTAATGTCTAAATAAAAATAATTAAATCTAGGAAAACATTCGTTATTTGGATAGGTTCCACTTTTTCAATCTCTGTTAGCCCTAACAGAATGCACAGCATATATGAATGGCAGCCCAACACGAGGATCGACTGGATTATTCAGTTTAGAACATCACTGTTCAAGACTTCAAAACAGGGGCTTTGTTTCTTTTCCAGGTTTTGCCTGGTTATTTTCACTCGTGAAATAAAAGAAGAAACTTCACCCGAAGATTGTACGATTTCTAGTAAGTATTTCATTTTATTTGAATATTCCATTCTAATATCATGTCATTGATCCTGGTGAATAATGGAATATAAATGAAATTAGATGAAGAGCGTAATAAATATTTCTATTAAATATTTTTTCTTACACTACAATTTTATAAAATAACAGAAACATATATCTAGAGTCTTATTACCATTCGGTAATTTTAATGGAAACCAGGAATTTTATTTCAGAAAGTGTCAAATGAAGTAAAAAAGTTTTGCGGTATTGTAATTGATGAATGAAGAATATAAAATGTAGAAATATAAATCTTTATTAATAAGAAATTTGATTGTATAAGTAGATAATTAATTGATATCTTAAAAAAAAAAAAAAAAAGCAAAGCAACCCTCCTTGGAAGCAAAGACGATTCAGTAGTTCTGTTTGATACACGTATATTGCCTTTTTCTGTTTTGGTTTTTTTCTCTAGATTATTAATATTTATTTTGCAATTGAAAAATCTTTATGGTGTATAAATTTTTTTATATCAGTTGCACTGAATTTCAATAGTCTTTCATTTTTATATCTGTATTTAAGGAAATATTGAGTATTTTGAAAGAGTATTTATTATAAATTTTGTTCGATTAAAAAAGTTTTCTGTTAAACACTAGTTTTCATACAGTTATAAATAATATATAAACCTATGTATGCTGAGAGTAATGTATAAACCTATGAACTGACTCATTTATTAATCATAATTAAATAATTGATTATCTTGAAAACATAAATGTTGAATGCGATGCCTTATTGTAATTGTTTATTCTGTTACATAATTGTCTGCATTGTGTCGGAGATAAAATATTCATTTAGTTATAGAAATTATTTGCTTAACGTATGATAATTATTGAATGTCCTTATAATTTTAAAATTTATCATAAGGTGTTATTATTGTTAGCATTCCCAATAATGTATTAAAAATTCTATTTTGTAACCATATAATACTAAGATTTTATCAGACTTTTGCATAAAGAAGAAATAAACCAATTCGGCGTGAGAAAAAAAAAAAAAAAAAGAACAATTTAAAAAAGCTGCTGAAGATGAACGAGTCAAAATGGAGCTTCTTTTCGAGATAGCAAAACTAAAAATTTAGATTGAATTACAAAAAAATTCTTAAACAAAGGCGACAATTCAGGAAACAAATAAACCCAAAATGGATATTACTAGAATTGTTCCTAAATTTAACCCAAAAATATATGAAATTGATTGTATTTAACACATTTTGAACGTCAATTAAAATTTTTAGGGGTTTCAGAATCAAAATGCATTCTTTATCTCATTAGTTCGTTGCTGATAGAAATATCGCAAATTATTCCTAGAGAGGATGAATATTCTCGAGATTACTGCGAAATTACGAAAATGATTCTTAAGAGAAACAGGATAACTGCCAACCGTTTCAGACAGTTTTTTTTTTTTTTTTTTTGCCCACAACAAAAAAAAAAAAAAAAAAAAAAAAAAACCAGATATAACATAGAGAGACTTCCACTTTGAATTAGCCTCATATTTTGAAGGATGGATAGCAGAATTAAATATTGAAAATTTTAAACAGCTAAAAATCTACTTATTAGCAACTAAATTAAGAAAGAAAAAAACACCTTCGGGTCACAAATTTTATCGATTCATAGGCACAATGGAACCAGTCATTGCAATTAGTAGATAAAATGGATGCCTATGAAAATGCTCGTTATAGAGTAAAGAAAAATTCAGTGACGTTTAACAAACCAAATTTTAGAAGTGAGTTCTCGTTATCAGAGAGAGAAGTCCACTAACACATCTAGAGAATCCAATATCAAAAATCCTGAAGAAATGTACTTTTCAAGAATGTGTCCACCTGTTCATTTTTCACGAACCTGCCATCTGAAAGTAGAACCATCCATTGTGGAACTCTTGGATACGTGCAACCCAGATGTTCTAGCTGCTCAAGGTCTAAAGTAGAAGGAGAAACGTCTGTAAATATTGTCAATTTGCTTACATTCAAATCACCAACAACTTCATCAAGTTTAATCGTTCTCAAAATTTGTGGAGGGGAAGCTGCTGTATGTGTTGTTATCGGTGCATCATTGCTGGAGAAAAGTTGTACCATATGCTACTAAGTAAAATAATAAAGTTTAAGCAGAAGAATATTTACTTGACACTCGCTGATGGAACACAGAATTACGTAGCTGCCTTGACTACGGTAGTGAAGCTTGCAGTTGAAAGTAAAGGGGTTCCCACAGAATTAATCGTTTTTCCTGAAGCCGAAGAAAATAGAACTCTTTTAGGAACAGACTTTTTCTTATCTGCTGAGATTGTTCTAAATGACCTCAATGGTACCAAGCTCTCTGTGAAAATCATCAAATCCAGTATCCTTTCTACAAATTGCCTTCAAAGACTGAAAATCCATATCGAAGAAAAGAATCGCAGAATTTCCAATTCGGTTTAAGTTCTTAAAACATCAACTTTATTGAGTTCTCGAAATGACGAAGGTAAACATTTAACTAAAGAACAATGTCAATAACTAAGTCGTTTACTGCAAGAGATCAAGAGATGATTTGAACAAGGGAGAGAAACAACACCATTTTGGGAATATCGCATTAATGCTGGTCCATCAGTTTCAAAATCTGCCTTACACAAAGGGACTTACTGAAGAAAGAATTAGATAACCGCCACCGACAAAAGCTTTCTACAAATCCGGTGACAAAGTATGGGTGATGCTACATCCCGTTAGCAAGCCACAAAAGTTAAAAATTTATGCCCAAACGGGATGGTACTTATTTAGTGCTAACTAATCACTCACCCACAACATATGACATTGCTGACCCAGCAAAGTCAGATGAAGTCCTTGAGGCTTATCTAAACTCAGCCTTACGAGCTTATGAACTGCCAGTTTCAAGAGACAGTGGGACTGTAGTATCTATCTGGAGAAGGGGCAGACCTAGGAAATTTAATACTGATTCTTCGCTTAGACATCGTACCACCCAAAAGGGGAGTCTGTAATCACCCTGCGTCGAAGTGCGCTACCTAACGGCCGCCGAAGGAGTGATGACTACTGAAGTGCTAATATGCAGCAATCCAAGCAAAGGAGCTAATAAGTAAACATGGTGTTTCATCCCGACAATTATGTAAAGTTGTGTTATTATGTTTTCCCGAAATTGTCTGTTCTTAAATTTGTCGTGTTCTTAAGTGTTATGTCTAAATAAACATAATTAAATCTAGAAAGGTATTTATTATTTTGATAGTTTTCACTTATTGAATCTCTGTGTGTTAACCCTAACAAAATGCACAACATAGCACCCATGGTTATAAATATCATTAAATTTAAATGGAAAACTTACCCAAAACTAGATTTTAAGAAATTATTATAAATTAATATATATTTACGTAAAAACTCTAAATAATAACCTACAGAGATAAAAAAAAAATAATTGAACTACTAAAACTTTCAATAATTTATGCAGAAGTGTGGAGTGCAAACATAGTAATGAATTAAATTACAATATCACTTACGAAATTTTGTCAATCAGAGTAAATTGCTGAACAACTAAAATACAGTTCAATTTGTGATTGTAAAATGCTAGTTAAGCTTAATTGAATTACCTACCAAGATTATGAAAATGTTACAGCTATAAAAATAATTTGAATGCAAAAAAGGAAAGAAATTATAATTTATATTAATGACTAGTAATAAAAAAAAAAATGGTACATGTGTAAAATTCCGTCATTTTCGTCAATCCAGGAAATGTCGCCAAACCATGAGATATTCAATTGATATAATGGAAATATTTTTCATCCAATATTTAAAAAAAAATTACAGAAATTTGAGAGCTGCGTACCACAAAGCAGAATGCAGTAAAATACTTTTAATGAACTTGTCGTAAAGAGAGAGAATACTAACGAACACACTGTCATTATGCTTGAAAACAGATAAGCAGTGGCAGGAGAGTATTCAATGTTAGCATTTTTGATAGAATGGCAACAACCCGTTTTCAAGCAACAAAAAGAAAATAATGAAGAAAGACCCACCATTTTTCAGCCTAAAAGAAATCTTGTAAAACTGAAGAATTAAGAGCTGAGAAAGTCGAATATTTGAAAGTCAACCACCAACCGGTATGTGGATCCGAAGATTGGCGTGTCTATACAAAAAAGCTGGAAGACTGTGGGCTTCTGCCAGATGGTGGGTAAAACCTCACTCAGATTCATATGCAGATGGATAGATGTAGATTCGCAATGAAGAGGATCCAGTCGTTGCTATCATGAATGGAATTAAGAATTTTTGACTGCCGTAATGACAAACGAAAGTTCGGTGGAATGGCGCCAAATTTTAAAGGTTGGTAGGACTTTACACAAGTACGCCCCCCCCCCCAATTAAGAAACAACTGTAAAAATCTATTTTAGAATGAAAATAATATTCTTTCAGGAAAAAAGTTTTATTAAGATTAACAAAATCTATCTAAAGCATATAAAAATCTGGTTTACATGTACCTAAGATGTTCGACTTACGTTTTAGGAATAGGTATAGAGTAACGCCCAATAATATTGTCCAGGGATCACTTTACTTTTTCCGAGTAACCTACAGTTTCGATTGCTGCTTGGTTTCTGATATCCAGTGAGGAATCCAGATTTCATCGAAGATTACTATTCGACCCTGGCGCAATTATTTTATGGTTTAGCAGCAAATGGCTGCCAAATCAATCAGAAAATCAAATCAAATTTGTTTCGGTGCCGCTCACATCAACTTGCCTTGGCAAAGCTCTGTGTCTTCAAAAACAGAACACTTTTTGAACTGATCTCCTCTATTAAGTAATTCTGAATATGTGTGAGTGTCACTCCCCTAATTCATTATCCCGAATATTAACAAGCATTATAATACGAATTTAAATGTAATTTTACAAACTCTTCGCAATTTGTTTAATTAATACATTATTTTAAAGGTACTTCCTGTGGAATTAGAACTGTATTTGCAGAGCATACATACTTAAATTTTTCTAATGTAACCTTAAAATCTCTGATAAGACGTTGTCTCACCAATCTCAGTGATTATTTCTTACATCTTAAGGCTCCGTAGACACGCCACCACGAATTTCCGTGCCTTATGTTAATCCTATGGAGTTATCTACTTGTCGTATAAGTGTCGTATCTAGAATATTCATTTCATATGCATGGAATAAAGTGCATTTTAAAAAGCATTACAATTAAAAGGCTTCTGTGGGATTACTTTCTTTGTCAGATTTTTGTGAGTATTTTTAAATTCTTATTAAAGATCTGAAAACTAGCAAACCTAAAATGTTATTCCCTTCTTGTAATTAAAAATAGAGTGTCCATGGATGTAAAGGTTTCCCCAATTAAATTATCTTACATAATTAAAATCAAGAATAATCGACAAATTTCTATTAAGATGAGATTGTTGGGACAGTCTCTTATTGAGATAAATCTATAAAATTTATTTATAAGTCTAGGTTACTTTCATTATTTTTTGAATATAAATGTAGATTAAGATTATATGAAATAACTTAGAATATTGCTTTCGCATAAGGTTCTTAAAATTAGTTACCATATTTTATCTACAATATTTTTTCTAATGAATATCACTATATTTTTAGAAAAATATGATTTATTCTAGCTTAGATTTTGTTATTTATCTGTTTGCATTAATGTAGTACTGGAATAACATAATGAGCTTTTTAGCGACTGACTTCAGAAAAATTAACCAAGGTTTGATAAAGAAAGCGCCATCTGAAACTGTATGTTCATTGTTCTATTTCTATAGGTTTTTTTTTACCTTTGATTTCGAAATCAAATATAAAATTTGTGTCTTTCAATACAAGTATTTGACATGTATACTATTCATTCTTTTGTGTGTATGTTCTGTGTCTTATAAATTTCTATCGTCAGTGTTAGATGCATGCATGTGAAGTTTGATGTAACCTGATTACATGTAACAAACTAAAATTATCATTTACCTTAAGATTTTGTAAGCCTTTGTTTTGATTATAGTTTTCACTAAAAACAAAAACTGAGTTAAGCTAATGATTTTAAGACTTTTGTTTTCGATATAAGAGTAATCCAAATAAAATTTTCGAAACAAAATGAAAAGTATATATATATATATATATATATATATATATATATATATATATATATACAGGGGTTGGACAAAAATAAGGAAACACCTTTTAAAAAACATGTTTCTTTGCTTAATATGGTGTAGGAAACCCGTTGGCATCCAAAACAGCTTGCAGTCTTCTCGGAATGGATAAATACAGTTCCTGTATGTGTGCCAAGGGAATATTATACCATTCTTCCTACAAAAAGGTGGCAAGTTCAGATAACGATGTTGGCGGTGGATAACGAGAACGCACTTTCCGTTCCAATGTAGACCACAAAGGTTCGATAATATTCAGGTCTGGTGATTGTGGTGGCCAGGGGAGATGGAACAAATCCTCCTCGTGCTCAGAAAACCAGTCCTGGACAATGTGAGCTGTGTGAACAGGGGCTTTGTCGTCTTCGAAGACACCATCACCATCGGGGAACAAAGTTTGTACCATGGGATGAACTTGATCAGCCAAAATGTTCACATAAGTCTTGGCAGTCATGTGCCCTGACACAGTTATCATGGGGCCAGCAGAGAACCACGATATGGCTGCCCAAACCATAACAGAACCCCCGCCATGTTTCACTCTTGGCAACAAGCAGTCTGTATTATAGGCTTGAGATGGCGTTCTCCAGACGTAAACTCGGCCAGAAGTGGGAAACAATGTGAAAGAAGACTCGTCAGACCATATTCCTCGCTTCCACTGCCCTATAGTTTAGGCTTTATGACTTAAACACCACCTTTTCCTGTTACGGGCATTAGCATCACTGATGAGTGGCTTCTCAATTGCAGCACGGCCAGAAATTCCCTGTTTATGAAGCTCCCTTCTAATTGTTTTGGTACTCACAGGGTTCTGTAACACAACATTCATTTCAGCAGTAACTTTTGCAGCTGTGGTCTTCTTATTTTTCGTCACAATTGTCCTTAATGATCGTCTGTCACGATCACTCAGCACACACTTTCGTCCGCGCTGTGATATAGCAGATGATGTTTTTCCGCTTTTCAAATATGCGGAATAAATCTTCGATACAGTACCTCTTGAAACACTAAACACCTCGGCTACCTTGCTTACGGAAGCACCTACCATACGTGCTCCAACAATTTGCCTACGTTCGAAGTCTGTTAACTCTGACATAATGCAATGACAACCTCACATAACAGTACTCCGACAACAACTGAACTGTTTAGCCCATTTACGAAGTTGTATAGGTGGCGTTAGTAGTCAAAAACGCCAGCGCCACCTACATATTTCATTAAAATCAATCTTTCTTTTCAAACATGCATTTTACAAGGTGTATCCATATTTTTGTCCACCCCCTGTATATATATATATATATATATATATATATATATATATATATAATCTGTGTCTTTTCGTTATAAAAATCAAACTCCTAATAAAAGCAAGTATCTTGATATACATTTTCTTTCTTATTTACTTGTAGAAAAAAAATTTGGCCAATTAAAGTTAAAATTGGTTTTTAGAATTGGGGCAATTAAAGTTAGAATTGACTTTTAGAATTGGGGCAAAACTTTCAACAAAATTCTAATAATTATTTCAGTTAATGCAACTGCAAACTATTATACATTACAGCAATTTATTCTGACCAGGTATCAGCTTTTATTAAAATTTATTTTATTTTTATAGAATTAATCAGTGTACACAAAATTTGGAATATTTCGAATTCAATATTTGACGGAAGATATTTCACTAGCATTGTCGATCTTTTACAAAAAAACTGATACGATTTTTTTAAAAAAATTAAATAATAGAAACGGATTTTTTTTAAATTAGAAGGCATGAAGAAAGGAGGAGTAAAAAAAAGTTATGGAACTAGAAGAATGACTATTTTTGAAGCAACGAAAAAGGGTACTTTCGCCTCACTTAGGGAAATAGATCCATTGAGTTTTCTTAGTGTGCGCGCGAGTAGTAACCACAAAAACAAGAGATTCCTATCCCCATCCCTACTAGGGAAAGTAAGAAATAAACGGTTTGAAAGGACGACAGTTATTAAATTACTCTTGTTTTCTCTAGTTTTGAATGGGATTGGAGGGGAAGAATCAAGGGCCGATTGCAGGTGGGAAGACAGCCTCAATACTTGCTTATTTCATACCGTCTAGAAGATATATTACCCTGTGACGTCATTTTCAAAGCTCATGATTGCTGTCAAAACATAAATATAAGAAAATGGAAAAAAATTAGAGCAAAATTGAAAAAATTAAAAACGTCTAAGTAGTTCTCAGTTTGAAATCAAGCGAAATCAGGAAAATTAGAAAAATAAAGCTTGTAATTTCTCTTTTATGAAAGAACTATTTACTTCTGCTCCATTTGACCAGTATTGCATGCATACTCCGTCTGCACAAAGTAACGCCCTCTTCCAGTAGAGGGAGCTTTTATCAACTCTTAATTTCGGAATGCCTCGAAGGGAGCCTTAATTCACTTCTCACGCTATTAGTCTTAATCCATTGCCACTAAAAAAAAAACCTCACTTTTAAAAAGTGAATATCAAACAATAGAAAACAACTTCGGCATACGTTACCTAAAATTTCCATAACCATTCCCATAAAAAATACCACGGGAACTAAATATACATTTAATATATTCACCTTTCAACCCGTTTCAATTCGTTTTCATTTTTAAATCCCTCACACCCACCGGGTTTTTTTTTTTTTTTCAATCTTCCAAACAATTCATATTTTTAAAGGATTCTAAGTGAGTTCTATTGATAGAAAGACTAAATATAAACCTTAAAAGTGATGTGTAACACCAGGAAGCGGTATTAAGCAATAAAATGTATACGAAAAATGGAAGACAACAGAAAGCTTCAGTTATTATTCAAAGTTCCCCTCCCCCAAAAGAGATTTGAATAAGCAAAAATTTAACCGAGTTTTTTGAGTCTTTAGAAGAGAACTTAATCCTGGCTAGAGTGGTAGTAATCCAGTATAAGTTAGGCATTTCTTTTGTTCGTGTAAAAAACTGGAGGGAATGTTTTGTATATTGAGGGAGGGGGTAATATTAACCGTTCGAGCATCTGATGAATGAGTTTTTGAAGGGGTGGTGTGAGAGGTTATAGGCTATTTTTGGAAAAGGGATATTATTGAATTGATGGCAGAGGAGTTATTTCCCCCGTTATTAAATACTATAGCAAGAAAAAAAAACTTGCAGTATTTTTACGCATGTAAGAGATTTTATAAAAAGAAGATTGGATTGAGCTCTCTAATCATTGTGAGATTTTTGAGACCCTTCTGATTTCCATTTAAATTTTTTATTGAAAAAAATTAAATAGTTAGTTACAAAATTAAATTTAAGAAGACTTCGGTGTCGGCAAATAAATCAAATTTCTTTAAATAAAAAGAATAAGTAAAACAATGGTAGGAGTTTCTTTCATTAACAGAACTGGAAAAATGTTTTGAATTGCAAACGGATTTAACTATTGGTTTAACTAACGGATTTAACAAACGGATTAATTATTAACGGACTAACTATACTTATCGATTTAAGTTAACGACAATTTAGGTTAATTATAATTTTCAATTCTAAAATTACGAGCCAAATAGATTAGGAAATCTTTTAAATCCTTAAAATGTGCTGCTAGAAAGGTTAGTTATACTCTATTTCTTATAAACTGTAAACAAAAATGTTGAGCATATAGTGATAAAACTTTTAATGAAATTAATCTATTCTCCCTATTTTCAAAACCAAAGTCAAAATTCAAAACTCATAAGAAAAGATACGGACACCAATAAAAAGCCACTGCATACTCCTTATAATAAAGAAACAGCTTTAATAAATATCCATCTTTTGCATGACTTCACGGCAATCCTAATAATAAATCCGAACGCGATCACTGGACGAAGCATGAAATTGAACCTCAATCTTCCATTTCCAGCTGACAACTAAGCTGTGGCCGCGAGAGTCATGGTAGCGGCGTGCAGTTTTCGTCGGGTGGTGGGTTTGAGCCTTGATGTCACTAAAGACACACGGTGTATCCGGGACTGATACATGTTAACTCTGTCCAGGCTCTAAATCCTCTCGTTACCGTGGGGTGGAAAATAAGAGAGGGAGTTGCCAGCTCAAGTGTCGTCCCCGTCACTTGACTGAGGTATAAAAGTATGAAGTTCATCACCAATAGCCCTCGTGTTTCTTCTAGTGCGACATTAATTAAACCAAACCAAACTGCAACTGAGCTAATTAAATTTTCTGGCTATATTTTACTGACACATGAGCGAGACCCGATTATGTATTTGAGAGAAGCAGGCAATTTTTACAAAATATCTCGCAAAACAAAATATTACTTTAAAAATAGCTACATTCTAAGAAATGATGTAAAATAGTTTAGAAAATATAAATACAACTTTTCTCAAAGGCGGTAAGAAAAAAGAAATTACTTTATAGCTTATGCAAAACAAATAATAACCATTTCTGAAGAAGTATTCTAAATCATTAAATATAAATTTTTACAGCATAATTTAACAAAATCTCGCCGTAATATTCTAATAAATTTAACGTTTAAGATATTTTGGATCTATAACACCAGTGATTATTTCTTTAAATAAAAAAAAATCGTTTTTTTTTTGTCTATAATAACTTAATTATAGCATCTTAAAAAAAGTAAGTGTAGAAACTTAAATTGTGAAAAAGAAGACTGAAGCCTTCATTTTTATTCAGAGAAAGTTGAATATGTTCTGAACAGACAAGAATATGTAATATTATTGAGTAATAACTGTAATATTATTGCGTATATATAAGATTTCATTTCTTAAAAAAAATACCAGATAGCAATATTTTGAATCGTGTTAGAAAAATATCTACTAACATGTACAACTTAGTACATGCATATAACTGGGACAACCAGGAAGCTAACTATGCATAAAGCTAACTTTTCTAAAGTTCGAAGAACTGTAAAAGATATATATATATATATTATATATATATATAAATTTTTATTTTTTCCCTTTTTGTAAATATTCTCCTTATAACCCAACAATAAAATGCAGGGCCGTGATGGTAAGAAATATTGAAGTACATTAGGAATTAAAACAGGAGAGGCGGTAACAAAGATTACAAGGTAGACAAATATTAGGGGTCATAAATAAATAGTAATTAATAGTAAAAATGCTAAATTAAAGAAGGCATTAAAACCATTGATTAGAAAAACAGTATTACGTTCGATAGAATGTAGTTATTATCCAAATCTTAAGAAAGTATAAATTAAATGAATGAGCTATTGATTTCGTTTGGATATTTATTATTCTGAATTATTTTGGTTTCTGTGCTGAAATTTACATCCCAGAACTTTCGGGACTACTTCATTTCACTCTGCATGGAGTTCTGGTTACATTATTTAGATAATTAACAATAATTATGTTATAATGTATCCTGGAACAATAATTTCTTGCTGTTACTCACACACTCGGACGCGGTAGATGAGTTCACGACTGATGCTCTTTTCGTCGAATCGGAGGTCCTAACACATGAATCAATAAGTTCCGAGACTAACCCAGAGATGGCGCTCGTAGTAAACCAGTAACCAAATCTTTCTAGAGTACTAACCTTTGCTTGAAACGTGTCAAAATTTTAAGTCGATCGGACCAGAAACAGCTGAGTTATCGAGGTTGGAGTAAAGTCGTTTTGTAGTTTGTTTAAAAAATGGAAAAAAACGAGTTTCGTGTTCTGATAAAACATTATTTTTTAATGGGTAAAAACACCGTGCAAGCGAAACAATGGATTGAAAAATGTTACCCGGACTCTTGTCCATCAAAAGCAACGATTTGTCGGTGGTTTGCCGAGTTTAAACGTGGTCGTACCGACACAAATGACGCGGAACGCTCGGGTAGACCTGTGGAAGCCGTTACACCGGAAAATGTGAGTGAAGTGACAAAAATTATAATGAAAGATCGTAAAGTGAAGCTCCGTGAGATTGCTGAGATGACACAGATATCATATGGAAGTGTATTTACTATCCTTCATGAAAAATTGAGCATGAAAAAGGTTTTTTCCAAGTGGTTGCCGCGATTGCTTTCGATGGAACAAAAACAGCAACGAGTCGATGATTCAGAAAGCTGTTTATCGCTATTTACTCGCAACAAAAAAGATTTCTTGCGTCGTTACGTGACCATGGACGAAACATGGATACATCACTACACTCCAGAGTCGAAGCGGCAGTCATCTGAGTGGCGCACAGCTGGCGAAAGCCGTCCGAAGCGTCCGAAAACGCAGCAGTCAGCTGACAAAGTCATGGCGTCAGTTTTTTGGGATACGCATGGCGTGATTTTCATTGACTACCTCGAAAAAGATAAATCGATCAACAGTGATTATTATATTGACTTGCTGGTGCGTTTGAAGGAGGAAATCGCAAAAAAAAAAAAACGACCGCACATGCAGAGAAAAAAAAATCCTTTTTCACCAAGACAATGCACCCTGCCACAAGTCGATGAAAACAATGGCAAAATTGAACGAATTGGGCTTTGATCTGCTTCCACACACCCCATTACTCGCCAGATTTAGCCCCCAGTGACTACTGGCTCTTTGCTGATCTTAAAAAAATGCTCCAGGGAAAAAGATTTGGCTCAAATGAGGAGGTCATCGCTGAAACTGAAGCTTATTTTGAAACGAAAGATAATTTTTTTTATAAACATGGTATTGAAAAATTGGAAAAGCGTTGGAACGATTGTATCACCCTAAAAGGTGATTATGTTGATGAATAAAAAAAAAATTTGCAAAAAAAATGTTGTTTTCAATGTTAGTCTCGGGACTTATTGATCCATTTGTTAGTTCTGAAAAAGATTTGCCATGTAGTGGGAACATTAAAAGTATCGGGGCTCAAAGTCTTCAAAGTTAGGGAGGCTGTGCAGAGGGAAGTGTCATCCTCTTCACTTGACTGACGTTCAAAAGGACGAGGTCAATCGCCAATAGTCCTCGCTTCTTTGTGCGACGTTAAAAAATCGAATATCGGTATACATTAAAAATGCATAAAATGCATATCCCGAGGTTGTTCTATCAAGAGTGTAACTGTTCCTTTTTTTAAGATTTACATCTCAAGATCTAGAAAGTTAATTTGGTCAATCCAAAATAAGCTTTTATTCTGAAAAACTATAGAATCGACTTAAGCAACAAAACTGTGTGTTGATTCACTGAACTTTCAATTCTTTTTTTTTATTTAAATTAGGGTGTTGATATGGAATAAGCTACAAATACTTAATATTAAAGGGGGAGGAATACCAAGGTTTTGACTTAGTTTCTCTGTCCTGAATTCTTCAAATAGTATGGAAATCACAACGTTTTAATAAACACTTCTGAAAATTGCAAAGAACATTTTTTACCATTTTATCTCACTTTATGAAGTTTTTCAACAAAACGAAGTAAATTTCAAAAGTTTATTTACATAATGCATTCACTGATAATTTTGTTTTAAAAACAGTGCGCTGAAATGTGTATCCTCATCTACATAACAAGAAGTTCTATCATCATTCCATTCATGATCTGCTTTAAAACACATTAATTATGGAAACTCCTACTTACATTTTTCTCCTTGTAATGTCGATTAGCAGAAAAATATGTTGTTTTGCTTTCTGTGAAAAAAGATTTTTCTCTCAATTTAAGAGTGCTAGGGAGTATTAAAAAATGCCTTTTAAAACAGTAAACTAGAATTATAATAACAAACAAGTTAGAATTAGGTTTCATACAAATCGTTATACACTGATGGACAAAAAAAATTAACGCACCAAGAAGGAGTCATCAAAATGAAACGAAATTTTACATACGTAATGACTACTTCGATATAAAAAAATGATTAAAAAATCAAAGAAAAAGGATCATTTATTTCAGAGAAAAAGGCAAAAAAACGGAGGATTTAATACCCTGTTGAACCCCGTGTAGCGCGAAAGCACGATACAATACGATCAAGCATTGAGGCATACAAGTTCTGTATGATGTCTTGAGACATTTCATTCCATATTTGCTGTAACCTTGCCTCTAGTTCATTCAAACTCATGAGATGCCTAACTCACCGTCCCAAATGATCCCAGATATGTTCGATTGGAGACAAATCTGGGGATCTGACAGGCCAAGGAAGGGTAGTAACAGTGCAGAGACAGTATTGTGATACCCTTGCCGTGTGAGGCAGAGCATTGTCTTGTTGAAAAAGGGCTCCTGGAAGCCGTTGCATGAGTGGCAACACATGTGGTTGCAGGATGTCATGGACATACCGCTGGGCTGTCATGGTGCCACGGATCAATGGGGTACAGATAGGGGTGACCGTGTATTGTAGGCAATGGCACCCCATACCATCACACCAACTGTGGGAGCGTACTATGTGTCGCTGTAATGCAAAGGCAGGATTGAGTCATTCATCCCGGGATCTCCACGCACGAACACGATTGTCATCACTGCAGAGATTGAATCTGGATTCGTCGCTAAAGACGACATGGTTCCATTCCGCTGCAGTCCAGTTTCCTCGTGCGCATCAACACTCCAAAACGGGGGCGTCAAGGGCAGCACACGTATTTCGTGGCACGATCCCAAATGTCCTTCAGCCAGGCGCCTTCGTATGGTTCGAGAAGACACAGGGCTCCCTAGTGAAGGAGCTACCTGTGCCCGGATGGCGGCCGATGAAGCAGTTGGCTGTACGCGTGCATTTCTTACGATGTGGCGGTCTTCTCGACGACTGCTCTGTCGAGGGCATCCTGAGCCTGTCTTCGTGTATAAAACATCTCTCTCTCTCTCTCTCGGATCCACTGGTCCCAACACCTCCTCACAGCACAATCAGAGCTGCCTAATTGACGAGCTACTGGCCTAGCTGACCACCCAGCTTCCATCATGCCGATGATTCTCCCCCTCTCAAACTGCGACAGTTGCTCATATTGCCTTTGAAAATGGCGTAATGGCATGCATACCTCAGCTCTTCCTTTGTAAATGATTCAGCACACTCAAACAAGCTTTGGTTACCTGTTTTATACTCCACGGAGAACGATGCTAAATGCCCTCTACCGGCTATACGTAATGCGTAATCACGATGCATTTCTAATCATTTGCATATCTCCCCGACATGTACCTTCATGCCAACTTTCGTTACGATCCCGCAATTATTTCTTGGTGCGCTAATTTTTTTGTCATGAGTGTACATACATACAAGCACAACACGTGTAATTAAAAACGTTTTAAATTGTAAAAATAATTTTGTTCAAAATGTCTTCACAACTTTCTTTACAAATAAGTTTTATGAAAAATAATAAATAAATAATAGAAAGAGAGAACAAGTAGGAGAAGACAGAAGTGTTGAATATTCTGATATTTTAACTGAACAAAATAGTAAAACTCTATAAAAGACCATTGTATTCTCGTTTTCAATCCTGATATTATTAAAGACCTGCTGCATAACCAATAAATTTGTTTGTGCTCTTCATGTGCTGTGGTGTGGTAATTAAACGAGTGTAGTGCCTGCTCATCCTCGTTACTTGACCGGGGTTCAAAAGATTACGAGGTCTGTGAATAACAGCTCTTACGTTGCCACAGTAATAAAATAATCAATCTTTCAACAACGGTGAGAAATATTATTTGAGTAGTTATGTGGGGAAAGAAGCTTTTGGATATAGTTTTTATATCAGTATTTCCGAATTGTAAAAAAAAAAAATAGAGTATATTTTCAAATCTTTTTAATATAAGACAAAAAAAAACTTTTTTTTTTCTTCCAAAATGTGTTTGGGTACATTATATTTTTATTAACCTTTTAATGAGCTATTTTATCTAGTAAATGTATAGTAAAATATTTTTTTGTGATTGAGACTGATTTAAGAAAAGAATTTCATTTAGCTTATATAAATTAATTTGATTTTAAGACTTTTATTTTGTCTGAAAGCATGTTTACTTCCACTCATTTGCAGCTACTTAAAGTTCACTGTATACGTTTTATTTGTTGCCGCGGTAGCCTAGTGGTCATGGTCGCAGACGGCGGTTTTCTTCGAGTCGCAGATTCGGGCCTTCATGCCACCTTGGCCACTAAAGACCCACCGTGTAGCTGGGGCTGATGCACGTTCAATCTGTCGAGGCTCAAAGTCCTACTGTTGTCGTAGCGTGGGAGGGGGTGCTAGTTCAGTCGTCACTTAACCGAGGTTCAAAATTACGATGTCAGTCGTCAACAGCCATCGTCTTACTTCCTCGTTTTTAACTATCACATGTACCTTTTTTCTTATGCTGCGCTACACAAAATGTAAAAGATTTTATATCTTCATACAGATTCGTCAAATCGTTTCTTCTTCACCCCGGGGGAACCTTTATTGCTTTAAAATGTCGGAAGTTGATGATACTTCCCCAATGCCTTAGATAGCAGCAAATGAATTTTTTTCTTTGTGTCTTTTCATCCCTCAGTACACTTTTCTAGAAAATCGCTTTTCTAATCATTGAAGCAAAGATGGAAAAGTAAGCAACATTTTTAGGGATGTTGAGGGGGAGGGAAGCCTGTTCATTCTCACTATACTTGTGCAACTCATTAAGATAGCACTTACTTTTAATTGATTTCAGTTTTCAAGACTTTTCCCTTTTTAATGTAACACAAGAATAATTTCTTTTAGATAAAATGGTACACCTAATATTATTAGTCTCCGCATCCAAAGCCTAAAGTAATTAAATTTCACTGACCCGATTCCTGTGGTTAACAGGTTTTTTTAAAGCATATTCTTCATTGTCTTCATTCATTCAGACAAAATTAAAATAGAATCGTGTTTAAGATTTATTGAAAAGTTGCCATGAGTTAATTCGAAAAGATCTTGAAATTGGTATTTAGAAGCTGTTGATCAAGACGATTATTTGACTGTGTTCAAGAATGAGCTTAAACTATTTCAAAAATTATCAAAAATATGAGTTTGTGGGAAAGTATAGTAAAAAAGCTCATCTCTGCTTTTTCAAAAAAAAAAAAAAAAAATATTACCACACAAATAAATTATAGATGGTCCTACATAGCTTGATACATAAATTTCAATATCTTAGTCCTTATTCACAGAAAGAAAATTTAATACTCTTCATACCAAAATCACTGAGAAGCTCAGAGTTCAGTTTTGTCTTAGCTCGTCTGATTTTGCTTAAGGAATGCTTCAAAAAATGAATTATCTGCTTATTAGCATTGTACCTTCTCAATATGAATGACGGTTACACGGCGAAAACAACTCCCGAACCGATCATTCAAGCCCTGCTTCTGATCTAACACCAAGTTACGAAAAAAAAAAAAAAAGAGTTTTAAAAACGTGCTCGTGTTAAGGGACTTGTTTAAATAGATTGATTGTTTATTAACGTTGTTCTTAGAAGGAATACGAGGGCTATTGGCGGCAGACCTCGTCATTTTGACCTCGGTCCGTTGGCGAATACGACACTTGAACTCTCCAAATTTCCACAGCAAGCCAACAGGAGAATTTGGAGCCTCGACAGATTTAACGTACATCAGCCTTGCTAAAAGAATCCGAAATGACAACAGGATTGGAAGAAAACACGCCAATTTGCGATCGTAAAGGAAAGGCAAACAGAGCCTTTTAGAAATAAGTAGCTTAGTATTGTATTGTCCATTGATCATTTTTAAATTCACATAGATATTTGAGTACAACTCATTTTGCATCCCAAAAAATAACCACCTTAAATTTGCTGGCTGATGAGACCATCTCTGCCTTCTTTGAAACATATTCACTTGAAGCAACCAGTTATTTTCTTTGTTGTTTAGTTTCTGCTGTGGAACAATAAATCGAATTCTCATCAACGTTGTTAGCTCGCCACTGCACCAATCAAAATTTGACTTTGAAACAAAAGGTTGTCGAATCAAAGCAACCCTTGAATCAATATCAAATTTGTTTTAGGGCTGTTAAGGCAGGACGAATTGGAAACGCCAGCTTAGCAGTGCCATCTGTCGTCAAAACATGAACCAACCTTGTACTTTCAAAAGATATAAGAAAGATTATTATGGGCTGAGCGAACCACCCAAACGAAAGAAACTTATTTTTGATTAATATCTTGGAAAAGAGTAATTTAAAGTTTTCTTTAAAAAAAAAAACTAAATAGGCCTATTTTAAAGCGTCTACAACAACAACTATCCAGAGATCGAATCAGCCCGTGTCTGAAACCTGCTATCAGACCATGATTGAAAGTGGCATTGTTTATATCCATATGCTAACTGTAAAGCTTAAAATTGACATGCCAATGTAATTAAAATAATTTTAATGTTATTGTTCCTTGCCTTTCAAGAATTTACCATCTAAAAAAAATTGTTCCGGCCTTGAAATTAAAACTTTTTTCAAAATATATTCTTACAGACGCCTTTCATTCTAACAAGAGGCATTTTTATGCAACATTTCCTTATATTCAAAGAAGAAGAAAAGAGTTATTTCATTAATTAATGCAAATAACCTGAACCTGCGAAACAACAAATCTACCTTTCTTGCATATTGATCAAAATCTGTTAACTGAATACCAAACTTGTGTTGCTTGGATTGAATGAAACCGCTTTCATGTGTTTTGTTTCTCTTGTAAGTAGGGTTTTACATACATTTATTTGTCTCGTACATTTTGGGTTGCTATTTTGTTGCAGTTATCTTCAGTTCGTGAATGAATTTAATAATGATGAATTTTTTTTTCACCTTTGACTCCTTAGGATCAGCTCTGAAAAATATACTAATGAACTATTGTGAAATGAAAGGTAATGCTGCTTTGAAAAACTTTTAATTGGGAAAGTGACATGAAAGTAAAACCTGCACCACCTGAACTATGGGAACCACCAAATACAAGGGTTAAATGGTTGGTTTTATTAACATTGCACTGTAAGAAACACGAGGGCTATGGACCGAGATCAATGGACCTAGTAATGTTGAGTCTTGGTCAAGTGACAAGGACGACACCTGAGCTAGAACCCCCTCCCTTCTCTCCCAGCTTCCACTCTACGCCAACGAGAGGATTTTGAGCATCGATAGATTTAACGTGCATCAGTCCCGGATACACGGCAGTTCTTCGGTGGCATCACAGGTTCTGACCTACAACTCGACGAAAACCACCGGCCGTGAGTCCGTGACCATGATCACATGGCTACCCAAATATAAGGGTTAATAACCTTTGTTGCTCTATAAAAAACTTTGTCCCTCTTTGTTGCTACAAAAACAACTAATCAACCAACCAAATATTGCTAGATGTCGTGGTCGATGATAGAAAAATTCCACATAAGTTAACTGAAAACTCCTGGCGTCTTTCTAATATTTTATGAAAATGCTAACAATTAATGGCAACACAAGACATTAGACTGAAAGTATTAAATCAAGACAATTAACATAAAATATCCTAGAATCCGAATATGAATATATTTAGAATGTTACCTATCTAACTAGAAGTCCTTGCATACTTAAAGACATTCGAATTCTAATATCAAGTGAGATCATGTGATAGCAATGGGAGAGATGTGCGAATCAACATTGGTGACTTAGCCCCATCAGATGCAAGTGACCCAAAACAGGCAACTATAATCGAGGCCATCCATCCATATAGTATCCATTCACCCTTTCAGACAGAGCTATTCTTAATTTTCATAATATAATCGTTTCAAAGTACTTTATTTTGAAACGATTATTTTAAAACGCTACCGTGAGCACTAGGCTACCTCGGCCATGTGTATGACTGGAGTGACGTGGGAGTTTCCATCACTTCTCCCGTCAGTCGCAGAACAATAGAGTCACGTGCGCACTACTCCACAAATGCACATCGAGAAACAGGGTGCCCTGGAACAATGGTGCTCCATGAAACCATTTCAAATATCCAGGGAGAAAATCAAATACAATGTAAAAGAATTTTTGTATAGGATTGTAATAAGCAAACCCGAACGACGGTAAGCAAAGACTGATGAAAAATTGTGAATCTCTCTAAAGATGAATACCTGAGTCTGAAAAAAAAATTTTTTTTTCGTACGAAAGCATTATTTTCCACATCATATGTTTACTAGTAAGGATTCTCCAAAGAGATGGTAATATTAAAACAAATGAAATGGGAGTATCTGAGAAATTTCAAAGAGGAGGGGGGAGTACCTTTACCTTTTATAAATTCGCATCTACATTATCTTTTACATATTCGTTGCTGAAATCTGCAAACAGCAAAAAGTTGATATAATGCGTTAAATTGGAGAATTGTTTTTTAAACAAATATTGTAATTTGATTTGGTTTTTAAATAAATGTTCGTATCCATCGATATTGACCATCATTATTTTATAAAAGTAACACTTTGAAATAGAATTAAACACCCAAATCGCGAAACACAAAATCCCCCCCCCCCTCTTCTGTAATAAAAGTTATTTTTTGCGAGAAATGTCCTTTTTTCTTTTTAACCTTGATTTTAAAAAGACTGGCCTGTAATGTGCGTATTTTTTGGACCCTACCTCTATATACCGCAAAACATGCGTCGTTTCTCATATGATCCGAAGGTAACATAAAATTTTGTATCTGTATCAAGCTATCAGAGTGAAATACAATCACTGGTGCAACATGTTAATAAAATTAGAAAGGTAGGCAATTAAATTGTAACTTGAATTTAATTTACATTTCATATGCATATTCTAATATATGAGTAAAAGCAAAAATAACATTTTAGATAAATCGAAAACACTCAAAAAGCCACAATGTTTAGTGAAAATAATAATAAATATTATTCTCCAGATAATTGTATTGAATTTACTGTGGAATCTTCTTACGCTTATTGTATTTTCTTTATAGATACAATAGTAAATTTACTGGAAATAATAAAATACTATTTTCTAAATATCATCCTACAAATCTGGGGAGCATCTTACGTTCCAGTTGTGCATTATAATCCGAAATAGATGGCAATTATTATTTTATAAGAATTTCTTTTTCTGTTACTTAACTGTAAATTTACCATTAAAATTCTTTTTTTAACTTCGTACAATAGTGAAGCGCATAAGCAGTTATTTCGAAAATAATTTTCTTGAGGAAAAATTGTTTTTGAGGAGGAATTCATGTTGTTTCTCTTTCCAGGTGATCCCTTTCAGTTCGCTAATATGTCCTTCAAAGTACTTTAACGGCTGAAACAGGTAACCAAAGTCCTTATTTGATACTCTTGAATGAGTATTGTTATAATGATTTCACAAAGAATAGAATTATCCGCTTATGTTTCTTTTAAATAAGTTCTGAATTCAGGGTCAAAACAAAATTAGCTGATTTTCTTAGATATGGCTAGACCTTAAATTATAACAGACATGTCACTGATAAATTCGAGTCCATTTTCAATCTGCCAAAATCAGCACAACTCATTTTCCGACAATTATTAATGATTCAGCTCGGATAAGATTAGTTTCAAATTCAATATTAGTCAAATACCAATTTTCAGCGGCATTTTACTTTTTCTCTGTCTCTTTTCATTAACCTTAAATCCTATCTCACGTAGTCAGGAAGGAAAAGGTTAAATTTTGAATAACCATTTCATCTTTTAAGACAGAAGACTCAAAAAAACAATTAATCTCTTCTAAAACGATTCGATTGAAAAGCAACCGTAAGCCAAATTGATGATTCCATAGATGGCAAGAGTGTTTTGATGAAGGCGGATTATTAAAAGAACAACAGCTTTTTTTATTGGTTCCTTCTTACAAATCCGGTCCAATTACCGTTGTCCCAAGTGGTCGCTCATTAATCCAAACATAAGCTGTTATTTCTTCTTCCTCGAATGGCATCAGCGGTGAGATCGGCTGAAGATATGGAGAGGCGGGTCGCAGGAAAGATTACAAAGTAGAACTTCTTTGCTAACAATTGTGTGTTGAGATAATTTTAATGTTCTCTCGCAAGAAGTATCTCCTCCCCTCCCCCGGTCGCTGTCGTGTTTCTGTTAACAAGAAACAGAACTAATCTATCAACGTTACGGAGGAAAGTTAATGGTTTTTAGCCGGGTATGATTAGAATAAGTTTTTTCATTTATTTATTTGGTGAGAGTGTTATTTTTGATGGTTGAGTAAATTAGTGTCTGATTTGTACAATAGGTGCAGTTAATGTAATGGGTTCGACTGCCCGTAAGGGGTCGTAAAAAAGAAATACTGCGGATAGAAATTTCAATTTACATCTTTTAGGCTTAGGAATGACAATACATTTTGTTTAGCAACCTTTTCATTTTTATATATGTTTAAATTTCATAAGAGCAAGTACAGTAAAATTTACAGTTAGAAAATACTTACTTTTACTATGTGAACGATTCTTAAAAGCTGCAATACTTCGGTTGTACTTCTATCCACCATTTATTCCATCATTAATTATTTGAAGTCAAGAATCAGACAAAGAATGTAACAAAATTGGCTTTATAATTGAATCTTCAAAAATTAATATCCATATTATTATGTGCATGTGAAGGAGGTCCATGCGTCCGAACCTTCAGATCAGTTTTATAAAATACAGTTTTATCCGGATCCCAAACAGTTTTAAACGAGTAATCTATAGTTCTGACTAGATATAGTTAAATTCACCCGTGATCTCACTAACTGTTGAGGCTCTCTGTCACCATTCACTTGTTCCTCTAATCTTCTGTATCTGCCAACTCTCCTCCATGATTTATACAAAAACAAAAAACAAAGCTTTTCAATCACACTGTGTTTTAGTCCAAAAGGACAAGTAAAGGAAAATACTCTTGTTAACCCGCTTCAAAGAGTTCTACGTGAATTACATGATCACCCATCGAGACAGTAGAAAATTAAAGAAGAGCTCGATATATTTATCATATTTTATTGAATTTACTAAGTTATTCGCTGCTATGGGCGGGGAAAATGGTAAGTCGATTCAACAAGAGACTAGTAATAGCTCATCGTTGCCAAATGTTGTGGTTTCTAATTACTAATTATGTATAATAGGAACATTTAATTAAAAAATGAGCAATGAAAATGTTTAGTAAAACTTTTGGTAACTGCTGTTATATTGGTTACATTGCAAATATATTCGATGTGGACTGCGAGTTTGATACATCGTATATAATGGTGTATAAATTGCATTTTTTATACAAAAGATAAGATCGAATTTCACAGGTGCGTGTCTTACGACAGATATAAAAATAATAGACTTAAAAAATGAGGAAAATATGAGCACACAAAATCAAATTTCTATTTGTATCTACATGCTATCTATTTAAAAGAAATTACATACCTTATGAACTTAAAATTTTCACTATCGGATAACAAGAAAAGTTCATCATATATTCATCTTCCATTATATCTTCAGACAATCATTGAATTCTGTGTCATCTTCACCAACGCTGTTTCCCTGATCCATAAATAAATAATCATCTTCCGTTCCATCTAGAATGTTTGATAGACTAAAATTTAAGAGGACTTGAATTACGTCAGATTTAATTTCTTTCCATGCTTTTATTACTTAGCCACACGCTATTTCTAGATTGCCATGAGGCATTTTCTCTCCTTTTGTAAATGTTTTACACCTTCTAACATTCAAGTATAGTGAAATCCCTCAATACTGATATTTTGGGGGCTAAAATAATATATCATTCTAAAGAGAATTATCGTTATAGAGGGAATCAATAAGAATTTTTGTTCTTCATTTCAAGTGGTGTCATCAAGGGTGCTTTGCTGTCATTCAACACTCCCTCACGTTCACACAAATAATATATATTAAATGGAGTGAGAATAACATGTTTACAGTGTTGAGTAATTTTTACAGCTCCCAAGTTTTAGTGAAGTATCCTTCTTTCATTTTAGTGAAGTATCCTTCTTTCATTTTAGTGAAGTATCCTTCCACCAGAAGCCCAGGATTCTGGTGACGCCATATGCTACAAAAGTTTATCGCATGTTTAAATAATAATTTTTTAATGTACTAACTAGTAAAACTCCAAAAGGTTTTCTATAAAATGTATATTAGATAGTGCAAATAAATGAAAATACATACCTATTAATTAATCCTTATTTATTGGGAATTCTGCAAAAATAAATCAGAATTTCTTATTTGTCTCTTTGCATTATCCTAAGACAATCTCATGCAAAAAGAACGAAGTACATCGGGAAAATTTAGATACTCCTCTGGTACATTAGATAAGCTAGAAATAAAGTTAAGAAGAGCATCAATTGAGTACAGAGCTTCTCCAGGAGATAAGTTTGGCTTTACCGTAGTGGAATCATCCTTTTCATTTATATCATCATCATCTGACTTTTCTACTTCAGCATCATCACTTCTTATTTCAGAATGAATGTATTCATCTGTTACTTCCGAAAATATCTGCACTTCATCATCGACATTTAAATAATCATGAACAGATATTTCAAACTCTTTTCCAGTTTCATCTTCGTAATCGGTCAAGGAATTTTGAATAGTATTTTTTCTTCCTCAGAATATTCGCATGAAGTCGCAAGGTCAGGTACAATGATGCCTCGTAGGTCAACCTTTTCTTCCAACGGCCTATTTTCCACTTCTCAGAACACCAACGACATCCACGAACAAAGAAAACAAATTCATTGCTTAGAGGGTACAAGGAGCTCTCAGGTACAACAAAAATTGTGAAAATCAGTTAACAAATAAAAAATTATGTCTCTCGATGCGCATTATTTTGCAACTAAGTCTCATATAACACAAGAATATTGCAAAGGAATATTGCAAAAATTTATCTCAAATGAATTATAGAGAGGGGGATTAACCCCCCTGGCTCTCTCTTTTACGGAAGATCATATGAAAATGTACTGTTAATGAAAACAAAAAGTGTTGTCTTTACTGACAGAATATAAAGTTTTTATGCATCCACTTGTTAAAGAAAATAAGTTTAATGCTTACATTAAAATTTAAAGAAAACTATTTTAACTTCAAATTTTTTATGAATTCATTAGAATAAGATTAATCATAGAAGATTGTTAATGGCCTTTCTTAATCTTAAATTATTTTATTTGAATACATTAAAATAATGGTAAAGAGTAAAAAAGGAAGGGGGGAATTCTGTCTCCCTTACACCCTATTCTTTATAAGATTATTTAAAGCAATTTTAAGTACTGTCTTAAATGTATATATATATATATATATATATATATATATGGAAACCCTCCAAAATATCCATTACCATTAAAACAATCATAAAAACGTTATTGAAAAATTGGGTGAAAAAATACTAACTCCAACTGTTATCTTTCCTCTTTAATTCGAATTTTAGACGAAGCCTCATCGAGGAGTGCAAGCACACTCGAGCTGTGCTCATCAATCCATCTTCCATTTCTTGTAGGTTTTTCGAGGAGCACAAAGAAAATTCGCTGATTAGATTGCAAAGGCATTCCTACGAGCTCCTGAAATATTTACGTTTAGAGAAAGGAACTCAGATATTTGCGGGAAGAATTACATGATGATTCAAAAAAAAAAAAATGAAGTTAGGATTTCTTTTAGAATAACGAAACCTTTGAAGGCTTCTTCAAAGTACGAAAGAGAAGTATTTTATAACATGCTCATCTTGGTTTGAATGACAAATCCTTCCGAAGTGGAAAAATCAATCTGTGTATGAAATCAACGCAGTTACTTTTGCTCTGTTATCTAGCAAATACCCATCAAGTTATTTCCTTTGTTCATTTTTCGAAAAAAAAAAAAACTGCATATAAATACTAATATTAACAAAACAGAAGAAAAGGGAGGAGAAAAAAGAAGATTAAAATGTTTTCGCGCTTTCATATTTTTTTAAGCACCTCCGCTAGCCAGCTGTTCTTCGAATGTTTAGTCTAAACACCATTCGGTGGGCGCCTTTTTCAAACAATGATGTAATCGAAAAGAGAGTATAAATTAAAAGATGTTTTGAAAGAGATATTACAAACGACTTGTATCGCTATGTTGAAAAGAAATGAATCGTTATTGATTTTTGAAATTTCTATCTTTTTTTAAAGATAGTAACAGAAAATTAGAATTGAAAAATTATTTTAACCAGTGATTGAGTACTCTCTTTTAGTATTTAACGTTCTGAAACGTTGAGAAGAGTTAAGCTTAAGCATATATGCTTCTCATATAAGAAAAAAATTCTTATGTATTCTTTCTTCTTATTAATTTATACCCTTTATAAATTATAAGGAATTACTGAGGTATTGCCAAAAAATTCAGCAATAATACTTTTGTTAAAGGAAAGAAGTATTCCCTTACTGTTAACCATTCTTTAAATTTCAACTTAAAATAAAGGTAACACTTTACGAGTATATAATGAAACATTTATATGCATTTAATAAAAAGAAAACTTCGTTTCGATAATTTTTGTGAAGTAGTAAAGCTGATTTTTTGTTACTCAGGTGAAAATTAAATTGCGTTGTTATTTTAATGACTTTTTAGACTTCTTTTTTTGGGGTATATGATGACCACGATAGCTCTCTCATCATGATCACGGAACGTCGATCGCAAGTCCGACCTGATGCCACTACAGACTCAACGTGTAGCGGAGTGGATGCACGTTAAATCCATCGAGGTCTCAAGCCCTTCCATTGGCGTGGTGTAGAAGTTTGGAAAGGGAGATGCCAGTTCAGCTCAACCTCGTTACTTGACCGAGGCTCAAAATTATGGGGTCCGTTGCCAATATTCTTGAGTTGCTGCTCAGTGATTCGTTAGTAAACAATCACAATCGGTATATGATTACATTTAATCACTTAAACAAGTGCAGGAGTTGAAAAAAGGTAAAAATAATTGTTCACATTATTTTTATACGGTTAATAAAATATGAAGCATAAACAATTTACTCACGATTCTGGATTATTTTACATTAAATTACATTAATTTTGAATAGTGTTAAGGTGTCGAGTTCTTGCAATGATTTAGAGTTGATTGCAAATTCAAATGCCCCAAAAGGCAAATCGAGTAAGCGTGTATCACACACATTCATGAACAAACTCTGTGAAACAGGTGACAAGCTAAAAACGAAAAGGCTGAGGCATTTTATCACCAAAAATTACGCGTAAAACATTTTGTTTTCAAAAGTTTCGTTGAGAATTTTTCGTTTTCAAAAACTTTAAGCCTATGACAACTTTAAAAACATAATTTATAATTATATTTTATTCACATTTTGCAAAATCTAAAAAAAAAATAATAATAAGTTGAAAACATTAATGATTATTTATCTTATTTTCTTGAGCTAAATTACACACAAAATTCGTTTTTTCGTTTCGTATAAAATTCAAAAGATACTACCTGCATCTTTAAATAAAAATAATCGAACAATTAATTTGAAAGTTGGCCTACAAACCCTCTACAAAATCTACAGTTGAATTGTTGGCAGGGATCAAAATCAATGCTGGATACAAAATGATAGTCATCCCTAACGAATACATCAAGCGCATTTAAGGCAGACGTTAAAAAAAATTCTAGTAAATTAACATTAATTGCTAAAATATGTATTAGTGCAGCACTATCAAAAATGTTACTTGGAAACGGCAAAGCGTAAAATTATCACGGTTTCGTTACTAGCGTCATTTGAAGTCGGTGGTTCAGAATGAAATATTGGCAATAAATGTTCTCATTTCTTATCTACGGCTCCATACATAAAAATTACTTCAAGTAACGAGGCTTGTTTAAAAAGTAATGGCTCCCGAGCATTTTTTTTTTTTTATTTGTTACCCGCTTTTCATTATTCTTGTTATACCTGAACGCTATTCCCTTTTGTGTAATATTCCCTTTTCGACACAGTCCCTATCCATTTCCACATACTTTCAAAAAAGCGTTACTAGGCGAGTGAATACGACGGAAAATTCCCGTAGTTTTTGTTGACACTAGACTTTAATGGAAGCTTTCGCTCCTCTTCAGAATGAAAATGATAAAGTGTTCTTTCATTTCTCGGAAGAAATTAAATTCGCAAGGTTGGGAGCAACAACGACTAGCTGCTTCAACTTCATCAACAAGTGGATCGCCCTCTTCTTCAGTTCTCAGTACACCAATATCACATGACCAACTGGAAATAAACGCACTTTTGCAGAATACTTGGAAGTACACCAAGAATTGTAAATATCGGGTTGCAAATGGAAAATGTTATGGCATTACTTTTCAATCAAGTATTTGTGGCTAAAACTTTCATTTCATGCTACTTAAGGACTTTTAAAATCTATTTTCATCTGAGTCAGCACCTCCTTTTACTAATATTACTATAATCGTCAAGAAATGATTCTCTATCTCCAGTGAAAATGAAAACCCGCGTCAATCAATAAGCATTATTATTATTTTCATATCTTTGATAGGTAGGTTTCTCAACGATGGCTAGCATTAAAACAAAATAAAAATGCGACAGCTTGGGAAATTTAGAAGGAGTTATGCGAGTGAATTATTCGTCCTAATGTTGCTGAAATCTGCAAACATCACCCAAATATTACATCGCATCAAATTGGAGCCTTTTTTAAGTGATCTTAAAATGAATACGTTTGCCTAAATCAATATTGATACTTTATTTTTAATAAAAGTTGCAATTTGAGCTCCAAAGTGTTACGTTTGAAAGCTTAAAACATATGTTTTTTTTTTGTTTGTTTGCTTTTGTCAGTGTTCTTCTCAAGAGAAGAATTTAGTGTTCCCTGACTGCAAAAAGATTGAGAAGCAGCGCTCTTTAGGACAATGAGGTAAGAATAGAATAAAGTTGGAGCATTTTTCTATGTGAAAAAAGGCCTCTAGTCTATTCTTTGACATCAAGCCTTAATAAGATTATTGTTTTGCAAACCATCTTATTTCGCTTCTTTTTTCCCAGTGAAAGCGACATGGATTAAAAGTGAATTGCGACTCCCAAATACTCAAGTAAACACCCTTTATTCACCCCCAGAAGCATTTTTCAGAGAATTATCGGTACGACCTTTCTTCGACCTCTACCAAAATTGGGGTCAAAGGTTCCGAACGAAACTTCTTTCCGTTCTCCCTTCTATTTTGCAGACGATTTTCGGCCCCTTTACCAGAAGATTTGTTTACACCTTCCTTCCTTCTGTGACTCTTGGTCAGTAGCTCTCTTGTCAAACGTTTTCTCGGGAGCAGAAATCGTTTTCCAGCCCCTACCCCTCCTTCCTTACGATTTGGGAGGGGGGGGGGGAAGGTAAACTGATGTTCGAATAGCTGTTAGGCTCAATTTGCTGCGGTAAATACATGTGTTTATCGTCCTTACTACAAAGAAAGAAGGATTTTGGGATGCAATTTTTAGATTGGGGACTGGGGCTGGGAACTCAAGGTCAAACTTTTTTAAGCGATTATCCCTAATCCGTAAATAGATGTTTACGGATCTGAGCCAATTTTTGTAACAGTTCCCCATGTTGAAAGGAATGGGGATTTTCTCCCTCGTTTTTCATTTTGTTTGAAATTATTTGTGATAATTGACTGTTACAACATAGTTTCTGTTCATCCGTGTGGTTATGAGCAATTACATCATACCAACTATTAACACAAATGGGAGATTAGGTAACGGAATTTGAACGTTTCATAAATGTAGTTATCAATCTAAAGAGAAGTTGAAGGGGAAACACAATAAGAGGTTTTAAATTTAAAACATTCTAATAATTACGGAATGAATATTGGCGATCAAAATAATTACTTTAAGCCTGTTATCAAGATATTATACCAATTGAAAAATGCTATGGTTTATAAAAAAAATATAAGAAAGATCATATTTCTACTAAAGTAGATATGAGGACAAAAAAAATTTTGATAATTATTTTTATAATTATTTTGTGTTTACAATGTTTTTTATGATATTTTCTCTTGCTTTCAGTAAATTGCATATCGCTCGTCTTTGATTTAATCCCTCCCCCGAACAAAAATAATTTCTAGATGAATGTGGAAGGCATTCCCAAATGTAATGCTTTTAACATTTGGGTTATAATAAAAAAGAAACCTTTCTTCGTTGCTACATTTTTTTTTACCTTGACCAATTTAATCTCAAGAGATTCCGAAACTTAGTGTTTAGTGAGCAAAAAATAAATGAATAAAAATTTTATATTTTGTCTCTTGGTTACAACAAATTGCATCGTCTTTGATTTATCACACACACAAAACGAAATTCTTCACAGCAGCATTTTTTCCAACATGTAGAAGACATTTTAAAATTTAAAGTTTTTTGTTCACATTGTTTCATCTGTATTTTATCTCTTGGTTATGGAAAATTACCTCGTCTTTGATTAACCACAAAACATTTTTTTTGCCGCAACATTTGTTCTCTCAGACGATTGTAAGAAAAAAAAAACACATTCCGAAATTTAGCCGCGAGTATAATACATAATTATGTTGCTAGAAAATGAATTTAAAAAAGTAAAGATAGTAATCATGTGCAGGAAAGAAAATAATACGTGGTTAATGAAAATAAGTTCATTTGCGAAAGAAAGTAACTTTTAATAGGTGGTGAACCCAAAATATATATTTGCTTCTGCTTATAACAGAAATTTCTTTCACATTTTGTATTCGCAGTTCTATGTACGAAAAAATTATTATTATCAACTCGTGAGGTTATGATACATACGCCTATTTGAGGCACATCTTTAAAATGTGCAAATGTTCAATAAATATATACGCAGTTGTTCTATTTAACAAACAAAATTAAATATTCATTTTACATCGGAATGCCTGAAAAAGTTTCCTGGTGGTGCGGTTTCAATTTCTTCTTTTATGCAAGATGAAGACAATCTTAATAGCTTCACAAGAAATGTTGCAATAGTCTTTTGTAACTTTATCAGCGATCTTATTATAATGAAACACAGCGACACCTAGACTAAGTAAAATTTGCATGTGATGTAGAAATTGTAGATCCGGGAATTTTTCTCAAATAAATTCTTTTTCTTACGAAACCACGTCTCCATGAAGAGATTTTTAGTTATTAACATTATACATAATGTGGAGAGTCTCTATTACCCAACTCGTCTATCATCCTAAATATTAGCCTAATTATAAAACTAAATTTCAACTCTCAATTCCAAGCACAGATAAAGTATTAAAATATTCACACATTAACAGTTAGGGAATCTAGTCAATTACTTTTCAAAATAATATTTGTAATTTTTCGAACAAATGATACAGTCAGTTCAATCTCTCTTACCGCGAGTATTAACAACTTCTAGGTTCTTCTACAAAAAAGAAAAAAAAAAAAAAAAACGTTTACCTCGATACGATGCGAGTAAATCCACCAAAGAGTAATTCGATCAGCCAGCGTCGGGGTGTTTCTATAAAACATCCCCACGCATTATTCAAGGCTTCCAAACTAGCAATATCTCTATCGTAATAACATTTCCCTCAACGAAATCGGAAATTAAATTATCTGTCGCTTTTATACAACTTGATTATATCTATTCATTCCACTTCTAAAGTGTAAATTTGCATAACTGCGTTTCATTTGGTTAGAAAGGTGATGTAAACTTAATATAAAGTCAGAAAGAAATCCCAGAGCGTTAGTTAAGGGAAGTTTCGCAAATAGCCCATGTTTACAACAGACATTTCTTTTTTACCATAAAAAGGCCGAGTTCATCCAACAAGAGCTGAAAAGCAGCGGCTCTTAACCTTTTTCAGTCGGCGTACCCTTCAGTTGTCTTGTTTCCTTTCCGCATACCCTAGAAACCAAATATTAAGGGCATCGACTATTCCCTCCCCCACCTCAATTTGTTTTACCCGTTTCAGAATACTAAGCCTTCCCCCCCAAAAATATGTATGTTTTAATTTAATTAATGATTTTAAAATAGAAAAATTGTTTTTTTTTACGGTAGGGGTGAGAGTACCGTATTAAATTGCAAAGTTTTGAAAAATTAGGCTTAAAATCCCATAAAATCTGCTTCTCCATTTACGTAGGTAGATGAGAGGAAGCGGAGGAAAAGCCGATCCTTCATGTAGACTCAGCCCCTCTTTCATCGAAGATTTTATTAATAGGGGTGTCAAAATTTAAAGTGACAATATAAGTAAATAAACTTTTTTCTACTAAATTCTTTTTTTAAAGCCAAGTAACTTCCATTACCATATTCTTTCCGCGTATCCCTTTATGGCTTCTCACCGACGCCTCATGTACGCGCACCCACGGTTGAGAACCATTGGCTTAGAGAAGACTACTTCCGGAGGAGTACATGAGCCAACCCGTGATGTATTCACTTAAATTTCAAAGAAAAAAGTTTACAAAGAAATGCCTCATATAAAAGGCAGGTATTGTTAAGTATTTGGCAAGTAGACTGAACAACAAATGACCCTGAACAAACAATTAAATCTCTAATCAAATCATATTGGGGCGAGGGAGGAATTCAACTACAAGCAGTTGTATAAATTGGATACGATATCTTAGCTTATGAAAAACAAATAAGATAAATGAGTTAATAAACGGAAACATCATTCTGATAAAAAGATTGTTTCCGTTTATTACAACCGAAGGAAAATAACTCGATATAGTATTAAATAATATATATCCTAAACTAATAATTAATATTGAAACTAATAAAAAATATAAAAATACTTTTTCCTTTTAAGTTAGTGTAAGCCTCTCATGGTCTCATATCCTGAACTATATTTGCTTAATCTCTGAAAGGCAGGCAGGTTGTTGTGGAATAATTGAATGTTTTTATACTAAATAAAACAATGCGTGTTTTGAAACCACAAAAAAAAAGATAAAAAAATTATATTCCACCAAACCAAACTAACTCCAAATGAATTCCAAACGACGTACAGTTAAAAAGACCATTCCCACTTTTATCACTTGAGAGAGAGCTGCACTTTCATAACATCTCATTTTTTCTCTCCAAGAGAGAGACTTATCGTTTACCCCTACCCCTTCGACGATTCTCCTCCCCTTCTTTTAATTTGGTGGCCGAGGTACTTACCCTCAATAACTGGGTCTTAACTCCGTCCGACCTTAAAACCCAGGGGGTGCATTCCATTGCGATGGAAGCTTTTTATTAGGCCTTCCCGGTGCGTCTTCTACCTCCCTAGAGTTCTTTTTTAGAGCTCAAGCTTAAGCTCTGGTCGGGCCCGGCCCAAGATATACGTCCGGCCGAACAATGAGGTTTTCAGGCCCAAGGGAGAGGCTGGGTTAAATGATGGCGCGTCATAACCATTTTTTTTTCGCCCAAGGAGGAGAAGGCTGTGAAACAGTTGTCCGGTGATGCAGTTTTTGAGAGCAATTTCTAAGACTGGTTGTACAAAACTATACATAACATGTTTTTTGAACCCTAAATTTGTTTCGCCAGCATAAGTAACTAGTAAGAAAACGAAACGAATAAGAAGAATAATTTGGAACAGATTTCTTTCTGAAATGGATGCATTGAATCGAGCAAAAGAATCGCAAAGAAATCAAATTGTAAATTCAGCTTTAAAATTGCGATTTTGAATGAAGTGTTATGAGTCACTTTGTGTTTATTCATAAAGTGAGACAGAAAATGCAGTCTGTGACTGACCAATTCACAGTTTGCAGGACCCCCTTGAAGATCAACTCTGAAGGCTTACGTATTGGAGACTTCGTGCTCTCGGTTTGTTGTGGATCTATGCACATCAAATTCAATTGGTTCTGAAAATCTTTATATGAATAGCTTAGAATTTTAGAAAGGGAGGAACCAGTTTGAACACCCTCCTCAATTTCTGATACTTGTTCATTATAATGAGGCCAATCGTCACATTTTGTTTAACTGCACATGTTGCCGTTATTCTGTTCAAAGGTTTAACATGATAATAATAATAACGTAGTTCCGAGAATAATGAGGAACACTTGCAAGGGATTCTCAAGGGTTTTTCTTTTAGGGTAACTTTATGACGTTATTTAATTTGAGACGAATAAACGTCATGTGAATCAAAAATTATATATATATATATATGTGTGTGTGTGTGTGTGTGTGTAATGGTTTCGCATTAAATTTTTCCCATTCTATAATCCATTGGTGAAGAGTTAATCCTTATTTTCTGATACAATTCCAAATTATCATTAATTTATGAAATCACGAGCTCTTAAAATCTGCTTATATTTCCCATGGTCGTAAATCTGTTGGTAATAATACTTTAGGATACCTTCATTTAATACCACATGACTGTCCCATGATATATAAAAAAAGTCTCTCCATATAAATTCGATACAAGATGAAATTCTCTCTCTTCCGCTGTAGTCAAGGATGGCGAAGCTACGCCTTTTGCATTACCCACTTTAAAAATGTAAAAATCTCTCTCGCGCTTCAGCCGTGAGTGCCGACACTGCGCTAGTGATTTTCCTAAACTGAATGTAAAATTGCCTCTCTCTCCACCAAGAATAAATAGACTTTAGTCATAGTTATTTCTGTGATTATTATAGCCATATATGGAATTTTAATGTCATGATAACACGAGTAATACATTTCAAATCATATAACAATCTAGGAATATCCAAAACTAAAGCAAAGGAATTAAGATGAAAAAAATTATTTTAGTAAATCACTTATAATGAAATTAATATCTATACAAATCAAACAAAAATTTACTTCAAAAGTCAAACAATTTAAAATTTAAAACCCTAAAACTCAAAAATTCATAACAGTCTATTAACGAACCAAATTATTTTAAGAAAGTTAAATGATAAGAAAAGCAAAATTTAGAAATAGGGAAATAATTTAATAATACTGTTCCATATTTTGGTATGAAATAATGTATACTTATACCGGTAATTACTCATCAAACTATCTTCAGTGAAATAACTTGTAAAAAAGATAGTAACAAACCAAAAATCAGAAGAAGAAAGAAATTAATTAGCTAACCCATGGTTCGGTAAATCACGTTTCGCGAACCACACGCGCCTTCGTGTATAGGCATTTCGTGGCTCGTCAGACCTCTGCATCCATGTATTGTATCTAAGACGTTCTGTCCGCTAAGAACGCCATAGATACAGAAGCCGGCAATTTTGTTTGAGTTGGATTGGAAATGGGTACTAGCGGATTAGAAATAAATTTAATATAAATTAATATTTAAAATATGCCTAGAATTTATTTAAAATTCAAGTTATTGTTGAAAAATAAAAGGTTAAGTGTGTGTATGTGTAAATCTTCCAATAAGAACCGAGCTAATTAGCCTTAGCACTGTACGGCAACCCTGTGCCCCCTCCTGGATTGTCAGGGAGTAGAATAGTATTATTTAAGATGTTTTTGAAACGATAAGATTATATCGTGACTGTGAGAAATTGTTTTCCTTTCAGAAAAAGTGTAAATATCATCAGAAAGTAACAATTAGAAATAATTAAATGTGTAAATTACTTTGAGAGGAGGGAATAATTAAAATGAATGTTTAGCCGTTAATATAAATCAACACGACTGAAACATCACCTATTAGAGAAGGATATAACTACGACAGCTCTTACCTAATTGATGTTTTGAAAAGGCCTTTGTGTTCTTTAATTCCATAGCAATAATTACCGAAGTTCTTTTTTTATTTATTTATTTTTTAACTTTTGTTTTAGCAGAGTTCGGTTAGTGAAAATATGAAGTTCCATAATTGTCACTCCGCCAAACATTTAACTAAAAACTGTTCGGAGTGACGTTCTTAATTCAATAGGTAAGCAAAATTTTAACCAGAATTTTTCCGGCCGGGCTCCATGTAAAGATATTAGATCCGTATTTTTTTTTTTTTTTTTTTGGCTAAGATATACTCCAGACAAATAAGACTGACGACACATAATTTGCATTTTCAAAATATTTAGTTTATATTACATGACACACATATACAATATACATAAGGAAGAAATACATGCATAGCTGCATGCTATCTTAGACAGACAATAACACACGCGAAACACTCCCTAACAAGCATGTTGCCAAAAGTCACAAAATTATTCAGAGGACTGTGGGAGGAGTAAGATGAAGGGAAGTAAGCAGTTTGAAACGAGAATAAAGCACTTTCGGTATTATTTGTATTGAAATTATTTAACGAAGCTAGGAAATCCCAACACCTAGTATTAGGATATTTTTTACATTGGTTGTTTCACACATATAGCCTTCGAAATAAAATAAAAAAATATCATTGTTTATTCTTAATTTTTAAAGGGATGAAAAACATTGTGAAAGATTTTATTTAAATACCATAAGAAATATTAATTTTATAATTACTGCCTGGATTGTAACTGCTACCCAGCTCCTTTACGTGAGCGAAGGAAAATAAATGGCTCTACGATACCTTTATTATCTAGTTTCCTTGATATTTGTCAGTTATTTTTCGAAAGCCCTCTTGCCTACCCCTACCCCTAAGAAAACTTATCAAAAATTGCAATAAATAAAAAAATCATTACTACTATAAAACTTTCACAAGCATAGAAACTATCCAATTTCCTACCAATACACGCCGTGTTCGCGTACCTTCTTTACTCCACGAATGAATTCACCGCCAAATTGTGTGTGTACATTAAACAGGTGATGAAGATTAAGATAGACAGTTTGGACGTGGTTAAATTCTGAGAGAAGTTAAAAGGCTTACGAGCATATTGTACATACCACATTAGTTTTTGAAGGTTAAGTGGTCGTCGGATAGCTGAGTTCAAACTCGGATTCAGTGTTTGTTATTGACTCGGATCCTTTTCTGCGGTTATTGAGATCAGTAGAATCTTGAACAATTCTTTGGTTGAGGATGGACTTCTCATTCGTACACAAGCATTTATTTCTCATTATTCCCAGACTAGAAAGAAAACGGCTTAAAAATTTGTGTAGCTGTTTCTTGTGATTGATTATATTTTGAATCTCAACCACACAGAACCATGGTCGCGAAGCTGATGCGTCACTCTTTACATGTTTGACCTTAATTATATCTTTTAAATTCCTGTTGCTCGCCTCTTTATAGACAAATAATAACCTCGCAGAGTTTATAAAATATTAGCCTTTAAGTGTTGAAGGATCAGTCTTCGTGAAAATTCTTTAAACAAATATCTTTACACATATGAAACACAGCTGCAAGAAATCAAGTGTAGATGTGAATATATATATATATATATATATATAACTCCCGAGACTAACCCAGAGATGGTGCTCGTAGTAAACCAGTAACCAGGTCTTTCTAGAGTACTAACCTTTGCTTGAAACGTGTCAAAATTTTAAGTCGATCGGACCAGAAACAGCTGAGTTATCGAGGTTGGAGTAAAGTCGTTTTGTAGTTTGTTTAAAAAATGGAAAAAACGGAGTTTCGTGTTCTGATAAAGCATTGTTTTTTAATTGGTAAAAACACCGTGCAAGCGAAACAATGGATTGAAAAATGTTACCCGGACTCTTGTCCATCAAAAGCAACGATTTGTTGGTGGTTAGCCGAGTTTAAACGTGGTCGTACCGACACAAATGACGCGGAACGCTCGGGTAGACCTGTGGAAGCCGTTACACCGGAAAATGTGAGTGAAGTGACAAAAATTATAATGAAAGATCGTAAAGTGAAGCTCCGTGAGATTGCTGAGATGACACAGATATATGGCCTGAATATTATATGGAAGTGATTGAGAAGAAAAGGTTTTTTTGAAGTGAAGTGAAAAGTTTTCAAGTGGTTGCCGCGATTGCTTTCGATGGAACAAAAACACAACGAGTCGATGATTCAGAAAGCTGTTTATCGCTATTTACTCACCAACAAAAGATTTCTTGCGAAAAAAGAAAAAAATTTTGGGGAAAAAAAGAAAAAGATTTGAAAAGCGTTGACATGTGTATCACCCTAAAAGGTGATTAACAAAAGGAATATTATATTGATGAATAAAAAAATTTTGCAAAAAAATGTTGTTTTCATATGTATAGACTCATGTTGATCGATGTAATGATTTATTATAAATTTATATATAATATATTATATATTATATATCATATATATATATATATTATAATAATTAATATATATTATTTAATTCTCTATATATATATATATATATGCTCTCTATATATATATATATATATATATATAATATATACTCTATATATATATTATAATATATATATATAATATATATATATATATATATC
>BMAW01013113.1:1197843-1211644 GCA_019974015.1 Nephila pilipes
ATAATGATTTAACTTAATTCACATTAATTTCTCACTTAAATAATTTAATTTACTAAATTTTCCCATTCTCTCCTTTAAACTATAATGTTCATTCGTATTTCCTGATGCAATTCCTATTCTTTTTAATTAATTGAATCACGCGTTTTAAAAATTTCGCTGACAATCTCTCTTCTCTCAGAACAGGCCTGTAGGGATGATCCCTACCAAACTTTGGGTCTATACTTATCTTTCCTGGAAGTCCCTCCATTCAGACAGTTTAGACTCTGACGTTTAATTGAATTTTCCTTCATAAAAATAGCAAAACACAGCGAAATAAGCTCTCTTCTTATTGCTCTTCTTATATTCTCTCCGCTTCTAACTGTTGTGCTCTTACGCTCATCCTCTCTCTCCCTGGTGATCATTTGAGATTTGTATGGTAATTTCGCTTCGGCCATTTGTGGTCGAAACCCGACTAAAGTCTGCTACAATATGGAAATTAAAGTATTTCGGCCATGTATGGAATGATTCATTAATATTGACAAACGTTAAATAAATACGTTACATTTAGTCGACAGGATTCGTTTACATTTATATATATATAACACATGGATCAATAAGTCCCGAGACTGTGCGGTCGTTTTTTTTGCGATTTCCTCCTTCAAACGCACCAGCAAGTCAATATAATAATCACTGTTGATCGATTTACCTTTTTCGAGGTAGTCAAAGAAAATCACGCCTTGCGTATCCCAAAAAACTGACGCCATGACTTTGCCAGCTGACTGCTGCGTTTGCGTTTTCGGACGGCTTTCGCCAGCTGTGCGCCACTGCCGCTTCGACTCTGGAGTGTAGTGATGTATCCATGTTTCATCCATGGTCACGTAACGACGCAAGAAATCTTTTTTGTTGCGAGTAAATAGCGATAAACAGCTTTCTGAATCATCGACTCGTTGCTGTTTTTGTTCCATCGAAAGCAATCGCGGCACCCACTTGGAAAAAACCTTTTTCGTGCTCAATTTTTCATGAAGGATAGTAACACTTCCATATGATATCTGTGTCATCTCAGCAATCTCACGGAGCTTCACTTTACTATCTTTCATTATAATTTTTGTCACTTCACTCACATTTTCCGGTGTAACGGCTTCCACAGGTCTACCCGAGCGTTCCGCGTCATTTGTGTCGGTACGACCACGTTTAAACTCGGCAAACCACCGACAAATCGTTGCTTTTGAAGGACAAGAGTCCGGGTAACATTTTTCAATCCATTGTTTCGCTTGCACGGTGTTTTTACCAATTAAAAAACAATGTTTTATCAGAACACGAAACTCGGTTTTTTCCATTTTTTAAACAAACTACAAAACGACTTTACTCCAACCTCGATAACTCAGCTGTTTCTGGTCCGATCGACTTAAAATTTTGACACGTTTCAAGCAAAGGTTAGTACCCTAGAAAGACCTGGTTACTGGTTTACTACGAGCGCCATCTCTGGGTTAGTCTCGGAACTTATTGATCCATGTGTTATATATATATATATATATATATATATATATATATATATCATTAAGTCATGTCAAATGCGTCTACTTTTCAATCCCATCAAAAAGGTTTGAAATTGTACACAACCTTGAAAGCGCAAAGACGTTTCAGAACGCTTGTGACGGCTGCCCATTCCGGGTTGTCTCTTGTGCCATAACTAAACTCAATGTTTAAACACTAAGAATCAATAAGTCGATCAAAGAGACGTTAGAACAATAATTACACAATTTATTAACTGCTTGTTAATATAACAACAATTATAAATGCTCTCCCGGACAAGGGCCTTACTGTCTTAACTCAATCTACCAGTAATAATCTAACTGACTCTTACCACTAAGCCTTCCTCGAATGCAACTCCGACTCTGGAACAATTGCTGAACACAAAAATAACTCAATCGCAACTTCTCGAATCACTCCACCTCTACTCCAACCTCTTACTTAAACCTTTCTTTCAACCTCTCTATCGCGACTCTCAGTCTGAGTTTATATATTTCCTAACTCTCCTGCTTCACTTCATTTCTACTTGTTTTACATAATCACATTTCATTTTTGGCTGAGCAAAGGATGTTTAGCAAAAGCAATCAACCTTAATTAAAAGTCCCCAAGGTTAGTGAAGAGAAACCTCGAAAAGCCCAACGTCATACGCTGAGCAGAATTCTACGATTGCCCGATCATACAACATCTTTATTATTATTTATTCAGAGATTGAGCTTTGAAGCAGTCATTTCATGATATGTTGGAACGATTAAGTGACAGTACTCTTTTTGCGTGCAAACGAAGCTATTCATTGAAAGGACATAGATTATATGCGTGCATATTCATGACTACGTAGCTAGTTCTGTCTGTAACCTTTTTAAGAATATGTCAGACTACAGTTTAAATGTGTTGAATCATCTGCATTAACTCGGGTATGATTAGATCCTACACCTGGTTTTATAGGCACTTGGTTTGATTTGAGGATGTTGTTTAGTGAGTTATAAAAATTTTAAATAGTTATACATTGTAGTGAATAGGATGCTGGAGGAAAGACAGAGGAGCAAGAAAGATTTGAATATCGGGAGCACTCGACGTTTAGAGCGAGAAAATCATCCGAAAACGAATATTTAATCGGATCCAGCTGGCAAGTCTTATGACTGATTAGACCCCATTTGTAAGAATTTTACAGTATGAATTTTCAAACTAGCATGGACGATCATACTCCACATTCCTTACTGATTTTCGAATATTCTTAAGAGATTAAACGTAATTATTTGACTGACTGCTCGTTTTGACTGAGATTGTTTGGTGATTCAACTCTAAGTGAATTAATATGGATCAGAGATAATTAGAAGTGAAACTGTGATCATCCTCATAATTTGTGAATGTCTCACAGAACAACTCTTCCTCACTTAAAACCAAAGTTTGTAATAAGAGAAAAAAAATATAACATCACACACACACAGTTCAAAACACCAGCCAAAGGTACCAAATTCGTCAAAGTGACGCTTATTCTCTCAACTTTATCCAGTGGCATTAGTAAACGCTAACTTTTGCTCAAAGCACTCCCCATGATCCTTAAGGGGAGGTGCCGCAAAGGGGCTGAAAGATTTCCCCCCCTCTTCCTTTGGTTCAGAGAGAAAACCACCATGTCAACCCTATTACAAAGTTGCGGCTTTTCCACACCGCGTTATCTCTCCCGGCCACTGGGGGAGGGTTGTTATCCAGTCACCCCCTTTTCTTCTTTCCTAAAAGGGGGAGCGGGTGTTGCAACGGATACACTAGTGAAGGGAGGGGTACACCTTCAGAATAATAGACTGAGGGCCGCCATTTTGGGTTTAGGTAAAATATATGGGAGTTTTTCCTTTTCTTTTTTAGATCGGTGGTTTGTGGTTCTTTTTACTAAGCTTTGTTGCTTCCAATGGACGAGCGTACGGTCAGCAGCAATGAGACGATGATCAACAAAAATAAAGACCTCCCCTTTTTTTTTAAATTTCTTAATAATAATATTTCTTATGCTTAAATTATTGAAAGATACCCCGTTAAAAGAAAGAAATTAGTACAATTCGGATTTTTCTTACCAAGGAAAGTTAATCCATTACTTTGATGATTTTTTTATTTTTTTTACATTATGCAAAACACAGTGAGGTGATGATGACAAACTGATTGTTCATTAATGTTTTACTCTGAAGCAACACGAGGGCTATTGGCGACGGACCGCGTAATTTGGAACCTCGCTAAGTGGACAACATCTGAGCTGTCTTCTCCAGATTCCATTCCCCGCCAAGCTATGCAAAACCTATAGAATGGAGGCTTTCTCTGACTATTACTATTGTTCCGCACGAAGGGGAAAAAACAGGAAACATTCATATAAGCAGTCCTGGTCACAACAGTTAAAGCGAACATAAAGTTTTCAGCTTAAGTAATGTTAATAATAATAAAAAAAACCCAATATTTTTATGATAGTCGGAAACGTATGAATCAAAATCATCCGATGTCGCTAAAAGCGGCTTTATCTTGTATATGCTTAGTTGCAAATAATTTTAGCTTTTAGTAGAAAAATGCTTTTGACTTCTTTTACTTAATACAAGGGTGTCATACTCATTTTCAGCCACAGACCCATTTCAAACAAATAAAAATCTTCTGGGCTACATTGCAAGAAATAGCTATTTCCTTCCTATTTCTTAATTTCCTTCTCATCAAGATTCATTTTTATTTGATTCAATGCTTCCGTTGTTTAAAATGATGTATAATGTACACCGGATTCTCACGCATAACTCTCTTCAAATAATAATATGTTTTTTTTTGTATGTTTCTCTTCTTGTGAATAAACAATAACTTACGTACAGAAATACGAAGAGTTTATTGAGCGAGAAAGAGATGTTTTCGGATGGTTCGAGATTAAACATGTATTTTCGCAGAGAAAAAAAAAAAGAGTAATTGGATGTTAGACTAGCTCCAGTTTCGAAACCACCTTTAAAAGCAGTCAGACAAGTTCTGATTATTTTTGTAGTGGGTGCGTGAGAGTTTTGCGAATCAAATTATGCTCTTTGTCGTTGCAAAGATGCTCCAATTCTTTTTTTCTGAGAAATAGCTTTACTACCACCTGATTTCGATAAAGACAAACTGAATTCAAGGGGTTAAGAAGTAGGAGTCATCATATGCACAAAATATAGATATTTTTTTCCCTTCAAAACTAACTTAAAGAAGAAAAACAAAACATCATGGAAATAAACTAATTTTCGTCGCTCTGTCCAAACGTAATGTCCGAACAAAACAGTAGAAAACTAATGGGATAGTAAGAAGCATTCTATTATCCACTTTAAAGTATTCGCTTCCGTGGATGGGAGAAAGGTTTAACAAGAGAATAGTCCGAGTTCATTGGAAAATGTTGTGATTCCTTATAAATAATTATGTATAGTTAGAAATATCTATAACGGCTTTTCACACATCTTTTCCTTCTTTTGGGCTACTTAATGCGAACCTCGTTTTGTGAAAGAACTTTGATTTACGTAAATTAGTATCACTAAATAAGAAGTTTAATGGATAGGAAATTACTAGGTAGAGAGATATACAACAGGAAGTAGTGAGATGCTTGAGCTCACGATAGAAGCGATCCAGTGGATACTTGACTCTGTTTACAGAAGTCGATCTGATCTAGTTTTGCTCTTATTAGGAATTACAGTCTTTGGTTAGAGACACGATTTAGTGAACGTTTGTCATACCATCGATTATTCTAAAAGTTAGAATAAATTTATGACATTTTCTTGGCTCCATGACTCCTGACGTTAACAACGAAGTGGATGCGTTTTAGGCTTCGATCCTTACATTCGTTGTTGGCCGCGATCTTTCAGTACTGCAATTCATTTTATAAAAATGTATTTTGGAACTAATTTTTTGGACACTTTAACGCAGGAACTTTAGAAATAATCATCTGTGCAGCAGCTTGACAGTTTTCAGACAACTTGAACTGTACTAGAAGAGAAAACTGTCTTCCTCTGAAAAGATTCAATTTTAATTGGTTAAAAACAAGCAAATTATTTTTTGTTATTCATTATTTAATTATAAATATTCATTTCTTGATTTCTTAAATTACTGAATTAACTTAATTAAATTAAGTCCATAAGTTCGTGAACTTTATAAAATTATAGTTTATTATATTTATCTAAATTCCTGTATTGAGTAAATTTTCTTCGTGATATGAGAAACTATAAAAAAAACATATCATTTAATGTAATATGGAAATATATATAAATAAAGCTTATTTTTATAGCAGGTAATCTAATAGCAAACAAAAAGGTGAAAATTTCTGAAGAATAATTAGCTCTCTTTAAGAGAAAAAAAAATACTTATGTAACAGAATTTTATTTATGTGATGCTGAAATTTAGGCATTGTAAAAGAAAAATCCATGGCAGTTTTTCAAAAATTTCCCCACTTCAAGAAACAAAAAGTGGGTATATGAGTGTCACCTTCTTCTATATCTCTATCAAAAAATCTGATAGGATTTGATTTTTAAGTGGCTTTCAATCCGTCGTCTGTGAAGCCACTTGAAATGCTCCCACGAAAAAAACTAAATACACAGTTCAAAATTGTTGAAAAATAATGTAGAATAATCTTTGCACGGGATAGAAAAGGATAATGAAATGTTTTAGTTACTTAAAACGGTATTGTAAACTTAAAACACTTCTAATTACGAGTGAAAATGATGCCAGAAACAGAAAACCTTGCTAGATCAGATTCATTGGATCCGCAGCCGGTCCGGGATATCAGAAACCCGGGTTATCCACAGAATAGGAAGAAACAATGAAATAAAATAAAACATACAGAAAATCATCTTTATATTGGACAAATCGAATAGGAATCGTATTTAAGAAGATATTTTGTGGTCAATAGAAATGAATTTAAAGTTCTTTTCTTACATTTTTCCTTCAGACAACGTAGCAACTAATTTAATTTGTCAGAAGTTATTACAGGGGCAACTAAGATTTTGTGTTGAATATTTGTAAAATTCTCTTCCCCGCACTTTTCTTTCAATCATTCTCAGCGGTTAGAAGGTTTCAGTAAAGAAAATAATTTTCCAAAATATGTGAATGAAATTAACAGGCGTTATTATGGAAATTTGTATTTAGTCTCTCAAATTAAAAAAAATTTTTTTTGCTCAGATTAATTGGGTTATCCGTATCCGACTCTACTGCCGATCTAGACGGAGCGGTATAAAAATCGAGGTAGTTACTTCCCAATGATGGTCAGAGGAAGAGTTCATTCAGAATTATTATGGATCTCTGTTAAAAATGAATACCCGCGTCCAGCCAAAAAAAAAAAAAAAAAACCTACCTGAAAACATTATAGTTTCTCAACGATGGCTATCATTAAAATTAAGAAATGCGATAGCTTGGGAAATTTAGAAGGCGTAATGCGATTTGTTTATTTGTCCACATATTACTACAAACATCAACCATCTCATAAATTGGAGAATTGGATTTTTCTTAAAACACTGTAATCTCAAGTAATTTTTAAATAAATTTCTGCGTCAATCAGTAAGAGTATTTTATTTTTAATAAAAGTACCATTTTCATGTAGGTGTTTTCTTGTGCCCTTGATTTAAAAAATGTTTACCATCCCTGCTTTAAACCTGATGTCGTTAGTATTTCTGCACTAAAAAAAACTCAAAAGGTAAGAGTTTAGTGTTTCTCGACCGATTGAGAACTTATTAACCAATTAGTTAAATTTTTCCTTAAATTCCAATTAATCTTTTGGATGAATCAAAAGACAATAATTCTTTAAATGAAGTGAAATAAATTATAAACAACATTTACTCCTTGAAATTTCAACATATTAAATACCCATTTCCTATATGACATCTCTCTCACCTGGTTTTTAAAAACCTAATAAATATTACTCTTATACAAAAAATGCGATTATTTAATGGTTATGTGGTCATAAATGGGACACACGGTCACCCCATTAGGATCGAGGGGTGTCATTCTCCCTCCCCCCAAGAGTGGAGAAGCTTTTATACAAAGTGTCAATGTAGAGCATAGATTACAAGCGGAACGCAAAAAGGATGGTTGAGGGTTGTTCGTGGGGTGGTGACAAATCTGCAATTCGGTCTTTTCTGTGTAGTCATCGGCGTGATTTTTTGAGATATGAAACACCAAATCGTTATGAAACCTGTTTTTAGAGAAAACAGAAGCGGTTGATAGGGCACATCTTCTATGAATTCTTTATGTCTCTTTTTAGAAAAGTTATAAGAAACTGTTTTATAACGTTAAAATTTCTTTTTATTCTGTAAGCTTGATTGTATGAATTTACATAAAAGAGTTCTTAAGAAAAACATTTAATAAAATAATTATCTCTTACTTAAATCAATTGTCCTTACTGAGGCGAAGTAAAAAGTTCAGTTGCATGTAACTGCGTGATTTGCAGTGATTAGCTAACCATTATCACCATACACACTTGAATGGTTAAATACATACACTTCAGTAATTTAATTACGAAGGAAGATCAGAAAGTACCTTTCTTTTATACCATAAATGCGTTCGTAACGCAAGTTGCCATTTTGAACTGCCATATGTTGAAAGGCATCAAAACAAACGCGATACTTATTCATAGATTAGTTTTGATTGCTGCTGTTTCAAGTCATTCATGAGACTTGGATTCATCCCTATGCTCCGGGAGCCAAAAACAAACTGCTGCTGCTGGTGAATCCAAAGAAGACAGGGCGGAAAAGTGACGGGGAATTGGATAGCGTAGAAAAAGGAAAAATGATCCATAGACAATACTGCAGTGAATTACCCCATTCCTTACACGGATATTTTTTTTTGAACCACACTCGTTCGTTCATTAATCCGCAATGCTAAAATAAATATAATTGCAATAATTTAGTTTTATTGCTCTTATACCGACTTACCATGATGAGATTATATATAATGAACCTTATAGCGCACTATTAAAATTATCTGAACAATTAATGCGAATAAGGATATCAAAGGGTATGCGATAAAGTCTCATTATTCGAATAAGGATATCAAAGTAAAATTGTATTGATATTCCGAAAAACCAATTCTGATAAAATTAAGTTTTATATTTAGTTTTCACGCTTATTCCATCGTTGATACTCTGTAAAAACTTTATTTTAATGTGCGCAGAGCCCTTTGCGATCACCTGGTTGATTCTATTAACGTCACACTAGAAGCAACACGAGGGCTATTGGCGATGGATCTCGCAATTTTGAATCTCGGTCAAGTGACAAGGACGGCACCTGAGCTGGCACCCTCCTTTCCTAACTTCCACACTATTTCAATGGGAGAAACGTCGATAGATTTAACGTGCATTAGTCCCGACTACACGCTGGGGCTAAAGTGGCTCCAAGGCTCGAATCTACGACTCGATGAAAACCACCGGCCGCGAGTTCTCTACCTTAATCACTAGGTTACCGCAACTACCTTTGCGAGAAGCAAACTCTGATTTGATTTACATATTTTTCCAAATTCCGGGATATTTCCAGCTCTTCGTTTGTACGTTGTCCTTACCAACACTCTTTCGTATCACCAGGATCTGCGCTGAAGACGTCAAAAAACCATTATGATTGATAAATTTCTTACTAAGTCGACACATTGATTCTCAAATTTAGGAAAATATCATCTCAGAAAGAGGAAAGACCCTTTGAAATAATACTTTCTTTTAATGAATGAAAAAGCAGTATGAAAAGGAATGAGTGATAGCTCTATTGCTGTTACTTGTGTTTACAAGCCAAGACTACAAAACCAGGACAAATATAACTTCAACAGGAGGCATCAACCTGCCATTCCAAGAAAATCAATCCTTTTCCTAAAAAAAGATTACCGAGGGGCGTAAGGGATCGAAGGAATTGAAGTGAAATGGGGCATGTTGAGCTCCTTTGGAGACCTCTGAAGTGAGTTGAGTTGCATAGCGACCGCCCTTTTGGAGCCCTCTAAGCGGATTAACTGCAAGAGAGGATCTTTTTTCCGAGGGGTGGAGGAACGCATTCTTGGAAAGATTTCTTCTCTTTTTTTAGGTAATCTTTTGATACCTGTCGAGAAAGTTTCATGGTCCTTTTGCTCTTGAATTTGGTTAGTAACAAGTGGTAAAGCATTTTATGGGGTCTTTCGATGTTGTTGGTAATAGTTCTTTAGGTTAGGCATAGGATTAGTCATCGAACCTCTTTTAAATATCGCTTTAGTTAAACACAACTATGTGATTATTTTTTCATTACCAAGGAAGATCAAATATAAAAGACTTTATTATTTTTAAGAAAATCTTTTTTCTAAAATAAAATTTACCAAACTTGGACTAATGTTATTTTATACTATACATCCTTCTTTCAGGTCTGCACATTTTTTCGTGAAGCATTGGGAATCTTCTACCCCCACCCCATATGATGAACAGAAGTTGGAGATGTGTCAAAACTGCGCAAAAATTCCTCTACTTTCTTTATTCGATAAAAATCTATCTTCTCTGAATCTTTTTCGTTGGTTTCTGTCCGAACTACAGAGAGGATGTTCAAGCTTTATGCATAATTCGAGAACCTACCCCGTCCCCCTCGTTCCGCACATAGTGCACAACAGGATCAGCTTTATGCAGAGGGATTTGTCTTATTTTTCTTGTATTACACTGCTTGTCTGGGGTCCCGAAAAGGAAGAACATTGGGGATCGGAATAGAACGTCTCTTGGACCAATAGACTGCTTAACTTCTTCCAAAGGGTCACAGTAGCGTAATGTATTAAATGTTCGTCGTTCAAGAAGAAAATTGGCAAGCATAATAGCCCCGTGAATCTAAATAAGTAGTGGCGAGAGTTTTTTCGGCAGATAACTGAGTTTTTGCATTCAGTGGAGCAGTTTCACTTTTTGTGCGTCATTCTGGATCGTTCTATTTCAGAGGTGTAATGGTGCACACAACTTTCGTCAGAAGTTAAAATATTCGAGACCTCGATAAGGTATCATTACCGAACTGGATATTCATTCAGCACTAAATTTCGATGGGTTGGCATTTTGATCCGTTAAAAGTTTAATAATCATTCTATGTGTAGCTGCAATATGTGCTTTCTCATCGTGTTATCGACTCAATCAAGAGATATGTGAAGAACAAAACGATGCCAAGTGATAATTTAAAAACTTTTCAGAGTGACTATGGCAAAAATATATATATAAATTCACCTACCTCTTTTAAAAAGTCGATGCCTTGTGGTCATGGTTGCGGACTCGTGGCCGGCGTTTTCTTCGAGTTGTGAGTTCCAGCCTTGATGCCACTAAAGACCCACCGTGTAGCCGAAGTTGATGCACGTTAAATATGTCGAGGTTCCAAGTCCTCCCGAAGGCGTGTGTGGAAGTATCGAGAGGAAGGTTCCAACTCAGATCTCGTCCTCGTCGCTTAACGGATGTTCAAAATTACGAGGTCCGTTGTTAGCCTAGTTGATAACAGCCCAGCAAAAAGCGGCCGGTTAGCTTTTCTTCAGATCCAATTATGAAAGATTAGAAATGTCACCAGCACCTCAAGGACAACTCTCTCCTCATTCACTGGGTGGAAAACATTAGCCCCGAAGTGGTGAACCAGGACTAGAGCACAAGATGGCAGCACAGCCTAAAACTGTTGTATATGCCCCCATGTAAGAACACCTCTGTGTGTCTGACTAAGACAACTATAAATAAATCACAACTGGAGATATACCAAGTAGAGGACACGAATCAACGAGAAGAGCCACTGAATTCGAAACAGCCAATGACGCCAAATGGAAATTGTCCAAAGTAAAGCTGAATACAATATGGAGGTGAAGTGTATCAATTGCAGTAATGGACCTTCTATAGAAAGAGCATTCAGAATGTTTATCTTCAAAAAAGTGCTGAAAGGGAATTATGCAGCGACTCTCTTCAACAACGACACCAGAACTTAAAATGTCTTAATAACTAGTCCGATATGGACGTCCTAATTGATAAGAACGTAGCATAAAGAGACCGGCAAACTTTCCTTCGGTTCCAATGGACAAGAGTTTGAAACGACGCCGGCATTCCAAGGACAACTTTCTCCCCCTCCCAGGGGTGGAACATATTAGCGCCGATATGTATAAAAAGATACCGAGCCTTTTGAAGAATCAGCCTTGCCAAAGCGATATATATTTTAGGGATACTTTGAAAATCTCATTTCCATGACTCAGACGAAGTAAAAAAAATCTCTTTTTTTCAGCATTTCTTTTCTGTTGAGCTAATCAATCGCAGTAAAGTTAGTTTCATTTCTCGTTGAGAACATTACGTCACTTTTTCAAGTTCTTATACTAGGTGAATAATTATAGAAAGAATTTCGTGTGTGTCTTAACATCTAATATATATTTAGAACTAAATTTTACATTTACAGATTTGAATTTTAAAAATATAAATTTAAAATCTAAATCTGAATCTAAAAATTTAAGTTTTAAAATTACAGATTTTTAAACGTAAATTCAAATATACTCAGACATTTACTTGGAACAATATCTATTATCAACATATTACTATTTGGTTCAAAAAAATACCCGTATTAGTAATGAAGTAACTCGCTGCAGCATTGTTCATAGATCATTTTTCCTTTTTCAAAGAAGTTCATGAGAAGGCAGCCCTCCGCACCCCAAACAATCGTCGCCATCACTTTTATGGCCGTCTTTACTTTCGTTGGAAGAGTTTTACCGAAAGCAATATGTTGTTTTGTTTGTCTCTCGGTTTGAGTACATAAGCAGAAGCTCAATTCGACACGGCACCAATTAAATTATGATTTGGCACCAAATGATTGTTAAATCAAAGCTAACCTATGATTCAATGTCAAATTTGTTTTGCCGGTTTATTTATTTATTTATTTATTTTTTTGTACAGGTGGCTCTAGGTATTGGTAATACCATCTTGCCTTGGCAAAGTTATCTGTTGTCAAAAACAGGTACTTTTTGAACCGTTTCTGGTGTGCATAGGAAAATGGATGTTTTAGAGAGGCACGATTTGAAGGGCTCTACCTCACTGACAAAAGAGTCATGCAACAATAAAAAAGTCAATGTAACAATTTAAAGGTCGCAATACGGGTTTCTAGTCTCGATATTTCCTCTTATTCTCCCGACTATATTAACATCTGGCATCACATACCCTTAATTTTTACGTCATATTATATTATAACTTTGAGTTGCTTAAAGAAAGGTACATTGTTTTCCTGCAAGAGATGGAAATTCGCAAGCCCTCCAGTTACTAAGGTAACTAGAATAGTGTTAAAGTAGCTCAATAAGGGGCCTTTGATTGTTTCAGAGGGATTAAAGACATATCATTCAATGACATATTTCCAGCTCGATTCCCGACGAAGCTGATAACCGTGGTTGGCAGAGGAAAGAAATAAAATGTAAACTGACACATGAAATCGATTTCGTAATTAAACTGATACCACTCGAAATAAGAAAGCAGAGTGTAACTCTTCGATTGCCTCGCCTTTCGTGTCTCTCACTATTTTTATCGCTGAGCTAATCCGATTTGAGTAAAACAATTTCCACCGGATCGGAATATATTAGCCGCTTCTCTGGCCGTCACAGACGCATCAATCAGCGAGAAGGGATGCTCTTTTACGTTTTTGACGAAAGGGGCTTGAGTCTGCAAAATGGCATTCTTTCAACATCTGTAGGAATTTTTTCTTAAGAGACGACAAGGAATAATAAACTTATTTTTTGCCAAGTTTAAATAATCCTCACTTAGATTGAGATATCTGTATATTTAGGTATCAGTTTATGCAATGAAAATCATATTTATAAATACAAATAATTATGCATGAGCAATTGATAATGAATAGTTGCATATGTAAGAGTCGTTTTCTTATCTTTAGGTACATCCTGCATAAAATCTACCGCACTTATAACCTAAAAATTTTATGCTATATATTTATCAGTTTCCTAATACTGAATATGTTTATAATTTAAAAAATAGAATTAAATAAAACTTAAAATTTGTGGTTCAATTTTTAAACTTTCTATTGACAGATAAATAACACATGCATAAAATTAGTTTTTTGCTCTCTATTTTTTAAAAACGAAATTAAGAAAAAGGGCAAATTTTGAAGTATTTGAATGTCTCAATTATCTTAAGGCTAAAACTGTTTTATGTAATAATTTGCAAAAGACAGATTTCGCCATCAAAGGGACTCTTTCTTTTGTAACGAATTAAGTAGATGTCTTTTTAAACTTAAAAAAATATATAATAATCTTAATAAATATAATAATCTTAATAAATATAATAATCTTAATAAATATAATAATCTTAATAAATATAATAATCTTAATAAATATAATAATCTTA
>BMAW01013113.1:1233723-1265980 GCA_019974015.1 Nephila pilipes
TACAACCAAGTAACAAGTAAATCTACAACCAAGTAACAAGTAAATCTACAAAAGTTGTACTATAGATATACATAGGTCAAAATAAATATTCGGCATGCATGCAGTTTTCAATGCTTTGTTTTATATCTATAATAAAATGCAGAATAATAAATAGATTCAAGCAGTCGAATTCTAAGTAACAATCTAAATTTTAAATTGTTATCAACAGTTTGCTGAGAACTTAAAAAAAAAAAAAAAAAATAGCGAATAATATTTTTAACACTCATAATTATAAAAAAAAATAAATATTCGACACTTAACTGTCTTTAGTGATTCAGTATTTTTTAATTATTTATTCCAATAACTTGTAGTTTTCCTCGGTGGCGAATTACATCTCTTAAACGATTTGGCATCGATTTAACAAATCGCAAAGTAAAATCCTCATCACTATTCATCCATCACTATTTCCTTCATCATCGGAAGTGAATTCACGTTTCCATAGCCCGATTTCCAAATGACCCAAAGATGCTCAAAAAGGTTTAAATCCGGAGATGGCGCTGGGATCCTGGTAAAATTTATAAGTTTGTGAAAGACAATTTTTCTGCACTTGATTGCAGATTTTCTTTTATCAATACACGATTACTAGTTCAATTGCAACTAAGTTCCCTTTTGTTCCCATGCAACTCACTCCTTCACTACCGTGTTTTACTGTGGGCACCATATTTCAATCCTCAAGCTCTGTATTTGATTTTCCATACACCAGCACTTTATCACTACATTTAGAGAGATTAAACTTGGATTCATCTGTGAAAAGAATATATTTCCATAACTCTATAGGTTTGTTAACATACGTTTTAGCGAACTCTAATCTAACCCGTCTGTTTTTCTTGGAGATGTGCGGTTTCTTCCTGGCAGATCTACAATGAAAATCATATTTTTTTCAAAGTGTTCCGAATTATTTGAGAAATAACTTTAATGTTCAAATAGTTATCTGCAATTTTTGCCACATGGATGTATTGACTCGAAGATCTTTTTTTAACTTCTTGCATAATCCACCTTTCGTCAGCATCAGTCAGTTTCTTGGGACGCCCAATTCTTGGCTTATTCCCACCGTTTCGACCGATTTAAACTTTTTAATTATATAGTGGTTGATTGTTCTCGGCTTTTGCACAATTTCAGCAATAGCATTTCTAGATTTTTCTTAAAGAAAATGGTTAGTAATGATGTTTTTCACTTCTATGGGAATTTCCTTGTCTTTTGCCCTCTTTTTCTTAAGCTTTTCAACAAAATGCAGCAAACAAATTATATTTAACCTTATCAAACTACACGCGTAATCTTTCCCTGGAATTTGTTCTTATTTTTAGTAAAACAACCAGAAACTTCGATTTCAGTTACAGTTGTCTCATACTTTTTTGTTTTGTAATTACGGGTGTTAAAAAGAATTATTTGCTATTGTTCGGTATTAATTAAATTTATCAGCAAATTCAGTGCTTTAAATGAAAAGTATATAGTATAATGTACAATTTGCTAATTAGAAGTATTTGTTACTTCGAATGTTATTATAGATATAAAATAAAACATTGAAAACTTGCATGCATATCGAATATTTATTTTGAGCAATGTAGATTTAAAATTGTAAGATAATGTCTATTCAACGGACATTTGCTTTTTTTTTTTTTCAGATGGTTTGCAGAAGCAAATTATGCAGAAGGTTTTTGAAGTTTCTTTGTATATGTTGGCCAGTTGTCTTCAACTTCTGTCTTACTAGAATATAAGGCGGATTTTCGGCGACAGATCTCACATTCTTGAGTCACGTGTGATGACCCTGAGCTCAATCTTTCACGCGCTGTCGAGTGGTCATGCTTGTGAGCTGGTCATAAGTGATGTTCGATTTTTTTTCTGAATAATTTAAATCTGACCTTACATGGTAATAGTGTTGTAAAGAAGCAATGAGTGAGTGAGGAATTGCTTATTGGTATCACACTGAGAAGGGCAACACGACGGACCTCATTATTTTGAACCTCAGTCATGTGACAAGAAAGACACCTGAGCTAGCACCTCCCTCTCCTAACGTCAATAACATGATAAGAGAAGACTTTGAGCCGCGACAGATTTAACGTGCATCAGCCCCAGCTACATGGCTGCTCTTTATTGGCATCTGGACTCGAACACATGGTGCTATGAAAAGAATGTCGGCCGTGAGTCCGCGACCATGGTCACTAAGCTAAAGCGTCCACTTTTGAGAAGCAAGAGAAGACAAGGAAAAAAAGACTTAATTCGTGGTTATGTAGAGAGGAAGTTAGTAATTATAAAACTTTTATAAAGTCAACAAAGTACAACGGGAATTCTTTGCCGGACGCGAATTCTGCTATTGAAAAACATTTACGAGACCCAAAGACTCTTCTTAAGGAATGTATTTCTTCAATCAACAGTGTTAAAGAATGGATGAGTAAACCCGATGAATTTATCGACAGAATATCACCGATGAGTTTATCGTACGGAGTGTAGAAGAAAGATCCATAGTTTGAAGTAACCTATCTTAAAGTTTCTAAGTACGTTTCTAAAGTTTTTAATTAAGTATCTTAAAGTTTAAATTACCATCCCGGGTTTAATTATTACTAAAAATAATCGACAGAGATAGAATTTTAATTATTTATTTATTATTCTTGATACTTCTGTACACATAGTCACCATTCAGAGTTATACATTTCTTTTTCTTCTTTTTTTTTTCTGTCTTTTGAAGACCTTTCTTTTTGTAAACTCAGTCCTCTCCGTAAATTAGCTGTAGTTTACAAAATTATATACTAAAGAAGCAATTAATATGCTAAACAAATTTTATCCGGATTTCTCGCTTATTTCTCAGTATTAATAAAAAAATTACTCAGTTAATTTTAGTAATGGCCTCACATTTATGCAATAAAACCTCATTAAGTCGGATTCATTGGAACCAGAGTCGGTCCGGATTATTGAAAATCTGGTTCAACCGGAAAAAAATGAAATCGAATAAAATATGCTTGAATTGAAAACCATCTTTTTTTTTTTTATTTGAAACAAATAATGATTGAATCCTATTTACCGAAGATGAAGACGTCCATTTTGTAAGCAATTGAAAGGGCGCATAAAGCTGTTTCATTACATTTTTCATTAAACAGTAAAACACATCGAATGTCGATTGTCACTGGTCCTGAGAAGTATAGCAAAGTGTTTGTTCGCTTTGTACAAAATATTTGTTTATAAATTCCTCACCCCTCTGAAAGAAATAAAGGTTAATAAAATTTTTCACATCTATTTTCATCTCTAAGAAAATCATGCTGGCTAATCTCGATTATCTGGAGGTCCGACTTATGGAGACTGTACTATTCACATAAGTTAAAACTGTAAAGTGATCTATGGCCTACACTCTGCTTGATGATAAATCTACATGAAAGAATGCATAGATTGAAAAAAGTGACAAGATGGCTACACTTAAAATGTAATGACATTTGAAAATAGCTATAATATGACCAATCTAAACAGATTATAGGACGATAACATCCAAGACAAATCCAAAGATTGTATAACAATAGTCTGTTAAGCTATGTTAATTTATAATAAAACAAAATATAGTGATTGAATAAGTCTGACTACAAAAAAAAAGGTAAATTATGCAAGAGCATATTTTCTCCATGCATCCCTTCTCTCAGCAATATATACAAAAGTTGAATCTTCATACAAAAAAGACAATGAACTCTTAATTTGTATTCTAAACAACGCATAAACGAAGAATCCATTTCGCAACTCCTTCGAAGAAGAGTGAGTCGTCGGGGGATAGAAAAATGAAAAAGAAAATTAAAAAAACAAAGAATAAGAAGTAGTTTTCTAGGATGGACAGGTTCCAGCAGCCAGTTAGCATCATCGAGGGCTGAAGATTTAGAACTTTTTCTGGGATCTGACATTGAGAGATGCTCGCACCAGGGGTCTAGTATACAATGAGCGTCAATGACAAGAGGAAAGGGGAGGGGGAGATCATCCGAGTTCCTGGTCATCCCCCTTGTAATCTTCTTCATTGGCTTGGAATGTCGACGGAACAATGCTCCGCGGGTATTATGTGCTGATGTTGTGACCACAGTGAGTCAGCATCGTAAAAGGAATTAGTGGAACAAGCACCAGAATGAAGTGGAACAATTAGTTAACTTAAACTATAACCAGGGTTAAAATCCATCAGCCACGTCCAGTTGTTCAGAAGTCCCACTAATATTTTTTTTTTAATTCACAAGAGGCTTAGAGCCCTGTAGCATATTGGCCGATTTTCCCAACAAAATCAATTGGAAGCACCTGAATTTTGTGCGATCACTTTTAAGACCTCAATAAGTTCCACAAGAGCTCTGATTATGGTTCCTAAACATTAAAAAATCATGCTTATTAGGCTATTTTTTAAAATTTTATTTTTGAGTTCTTATTAATTTCAAATGTTTTTAGATATCGTCTCATTACTCTTTTCGTTTGCTAAAGTTTATGCTTACTATTAAAATTACAATTATTATTACTACTACTACTTTTATTATTTTTGTATCATCGTACTGGACTAACACAAGGCTTATTCATAATTGCATAAATCTCAAATCATGGTCATAATAGGCTTCTCACAATAATTTTAAATGTTACTTTTTGTACAAATCAAATCCTTTAACCCAATCCCATGTTTCTTGAATTATTTTCGTCTATTAGTACTAAATAAGTTGAATTTGGATTTCAGGATTGGTTTCTTGTTGATGGTAATTGATGGTACAAAAGCCAAGTCTGACTAAGCTGCATCAAACACGTAAAAAATGTTTTTAAGCGACTTAGCAGAAAAATCATAATTGTAATAGACTAATTAATATGCGTCCGACCTTAAAATATCAAAAAACAGGAATATACTGAGATTTCAATGCCACACTAGAAGAGCTGATGATGTTCTGTTATTGTCTTCCAGTTTTACTGACATGAAGGAAAAGACTGAGAGACTGGAGGACATTGCCAAACACAAGTGGGTTTGAAAAGAAATGAAAACAAGAGTACTGAAAATACATAATAAAACAAAGGATAACTGAAAATACATGATAAAACAAAGTTGAAGAGACACACTTTTTCTCATGCCAGAATTACAAGAGAGGAACGGATGAAAGCAACACGAGGGCTATTGGCGACGAACCTCGTAATTTTGAACTTCGTTTAAGTGACGAGTACGATATCTGAGCTGGTACCCCCTCTCCTGATTTCCCCACCACGTCAATGAGAGAACTTTGAGCCTCGACAGATTTAACGTACATCAACCCCGGCTACACGGTTGGTCTCTTATGGCATCAAGACTCGAACCCTCGATTTGTCGAAAACTGCCGTCCGCGAGTCTGTGATCATGACCACTAAGCTACAGCTGCCACAGAGAGCTTTGCAATCAGAACTTGATGCTTATATAATGAAAGTCACAAATATAAGCATAAAGTTTAAAATTGCATGTATTCAATGCAACAGTATTAGCGGTCGTACTTTACTAAAGTGAGGTTTGGAAATTTTCTAAATCACAAGAACTGAAGTTAAATGCGTTTCAAACTACATACCTCAGAAAAAATCTTAAAATACACTAGCCAGATGAAAAAAATTCCAATTTTAAATTGTGAAACAAAACATCTACCAAACTTGTTTCCACCCAAATTAAAAAACGACGCTGGACATGTACTTAGAATACCTTCAAAAGATAGCACAAGAATTACGCTGATATGGGCACCCAATGGAAAGAGATTAAGACCAAGTGTCACACACGACAGACACCGTATGACCATAGAAGAGAGGAATTCATTTGGTTAGCCATGTTGGGCAAGTGCTCGGGAGGCAGTGTTTGATCAGCTTGCAGATGTGACTTCATGCACCAGTTGGGTGTGATGAGAATTGATGATAGAAAAATAAAAAAATGCGAAGATAAAAAAAAAAAAAAAACGCACAGCATCAAAGTTTAAATCTTAAATATCTAAATTACGCAACAATTTGTGGTGGAAGTGCTCCACAATCCAGTCAGACAAGTTTTAAAACAGTGGAATTTAAAAAGTTGATGCATTGATGACAGTCAATTATTACTGGTGTATGAGACATTTGAGAGCACTCCACCTTTCCTGCCACGCCATCCTAAAGTCAAATAGAACGATCGATGTCCGAAAGCGGGAGGATTAGTAGCCGATCGCACACCGCTTCTTCATTGTATCAAATGCCTACATGGGGCTAGGTATCCAATAAAATTTAATATTATAACCACGTCTGACACATGAGATACCTCCGATATTAGCCACCACAGGTTGATTCCAAATGTTACTAAGACACGTGGATTTTTTGAATTTTCTGAATATCCATCGAAAATAGCGACAACTAATTCGCTCTGCGCTGATAGCTCTCTGAATCTTGTGAACATAATGAAAATCAGTCAGGCGGAAACGCTCGTTTAAATGTTGTTTAAAGTACCTGATTATGCAAGTGCAATCTATTCAAAAAGAAATTATTTCTAATGGTAAAATCTCTCAAGGGATTAAGGAGAAGACAAGATGAGAATTAAATTAAACGACGAAGAAGCCAGATGTGAGACTGGCTGTGACAAACGGTGAAGATGATAAGAAGGGTCGAAAATAGAGAATGATCTCTAGGGTATCTCGGAGACGTGTCGCTCGTGTTTACCAAAGACAGTAAACTCTATGGAAGAGACTAAGATCTCTATCGGAGTTATGATCGCCGTACTTACCTAAAGAAGTTTAGTCTCTCAGGGTTCGAGTGATTATCGATTCGCTCAAATTCATATTGTATAAAGATATTGAAAGAGATGATGAAAAGTGGTTTTTGAAATTTGAAAAACTTATGACTATAGAACTTATAGGAAAACTTATGGCAGAAATTATGGAAAAATTCATGACAGAAGTTATGGGAAAACTTATGGCAACAGAAGGCGACATAACTGAATTGTGCCAGAATAAACATCCCATGGACATTTAACCATGTGGGAATGACGAAAATAGCCGACGAGATTAACTAACTTGTATATGAATCACGAGCGTATGATGTGGTCTCAGCAAGCGTTGTTTCTGTGGAATCGTGGATTCGAGCTTTACTGGCACTGAAGACCCACCATGTTACAAGGCTGATGCACATTAGGCTTTAAGTCTACTCATTGACGTGGGGTGGAAGTTAGGAGGGATTAATTTAGTTTAGTTTATGTGGGAATAGCACTAGAAGCAACACGAGGGCTATTGGTGACGGACCTCGTAATTTTGAACCACGGTCAAGTGACGAGGACGACACCTGAGCTGGCACCCCCCTCTCCTAACATCCACACCACGCACGATTTGACGGAAAACTACCCTGGCTACGAGTGGGAATACGTTCATATCGAGTTCCAGCGCACATTTGATGTGCGCTTTTTCTCAGTGTACAGTGAGTTGTAGATAGTAGTGAACAGAAATAGGGTCTTAAGTTTTAAAACTTGTATAATTTGCGAAGAGAGGGTTCAAGTTGTGGCAGCAAGGGTAGGATGCAGGGGGCGACTCATCTGCGTTCGTAATTACTTGGTTTCGGCGGTCAAAGGCCCTGGCTACGAGTTCGCGACCATGACCACTAGGCAACCGCAACTTCATCATTTTATGGAGTTTCTTTTATTTATTTGTTTGAGGGATGTCACTTAAAAAGAAGCCAAAACTTTGTGAAATTGAAGTCCACTTTAAAACTTTTTTTACTGTATAATGTATATTGCCATGTACCATTGGTTATTTAAAAGTAATGTTGCTTAATCTGGCCAGTTAGTCAAGATTCATAAGGTTGAACTGTAGGTCCAAAAGAATTCCAGAAGCTTAAAAATCTTTAAAAAACGTATAGAAATAAGAATAAACAAGAAATAGCCAAATAAAATAAGAACAAAAAATTACATCGACTGTTTTCAAAGAAACCTGAAATTCGCTTGAATCCGTCTGTGTACTGAAGTGAATTACAGCCAATTATTAAAGGTGCCGAGTAGAGAGCATTCTTAAAGATCTTTTATCGATTTCGACTTAACGCGATTTCCAGTAACAAGCTTAAAAAACCATGTCATGACCTCGAAAGATATTTACACAAGAGAGCCAACTCGGATTAAGGTGTTGGGCGAATGTTTGGCAAAAGCTCAAATATCCCAGTTCCGGTCCGGAATGGGACACGCGGCATTATTCCGGCATCTTTATGACCGGAAAAAAAACGTCCCCTCTGAGTTGGGGCCATAATTTTAGAACCCCACGACGGTAACTCGAACTACAACTCGTAAACAGAATGAACAATCCCAGACCATTCGCGAAGTTTGGAAGTGCATTGGTTTCGGCTTGACTATTTGCGACAATTCTCTGCATCAATGGACCTTTCCCATCAACACCTTACCCGTAGCTTTTTTTTCCTTGGCTCATCCCCCTGTTCATCATTTAAAGTTCTAACGTACCTCTAAAGTATGCTAGTTGAAAATTTCTGAATTCTTTTGATACAAAGGTCGACATTACGAGGCTCATTGACTTGGGGGGGGGGGGGAGAAAAGAATATTGATTCTGTAGTTACTATTCTTGATGATATACATGATTTGTATAAATCGCATATTCAAAGATAAATTTATGTTGCAATTCATTTGAAGAGTTTTTTTATCCCTTAGGAAGTGGCTGTGTTCAATATGCAAAGGGACATGTTCGTTTTTTGATTTTGAGAGGGTTATTAAGGCGGACCTCGGCATTTTGAACCTCAATCAAGTGACGAGATCGACTTCTGACATAACACCACACTCTCGGTTGTATCCCATCAATCTTCATATTCAAAGGTTTGTGAGAGCTTCAACTTTTATAACAGAAAATGTAATTTTAAACAGTTTATTATTCATTTGGACGAACACACACAGATACATACATATAACTGATTATAGACATAAAATGGTTCAAAGTCTCAAATCAGAAGATGGGGTTAATTTTCTTTCTAGAGAGATTCGTATTCTGCGAACGCACGGCAAATCGCTTTGATTAATTGATTGTTTATTTTGTGGGATCTAGAGCAACAAAGGCTATTATCCCCAACATCGCGCTCTTCTCAAGTTCTGTTTATTTACACGATTTCGACTGGAGTTGCCAATCGCGGTTTAACAAACAATACAAAAAAAAATCTTTGAGCTCGCGACATTCTCCTAAATTCCGCACACGAGGGCTTTGAGCCTGTTTTGACGTGCATTCACAACTCCACTCCAATCAATGACGCCTTATAGTGAGGGGAGAGACCCACATCGGACGTCACCCTCAAATAATGTGACACCAGAATAGTAAACTGTAATCCTTGTACATGTAATCAGAAGAAAACATATTTCATAGAAAGCTATACGGCAATAAACAATAATCACACATGCAGTTACACAATACATTTTTCCAGATTCTAATTTATGCATGCTTTTTTCATTAAATCCAAGTGTGAAATCTGTTCTATAAGCCTAATTTCAGTTTTTCAACATGTTTGTGAACTGTGGTAAGAGAAAAATTAGTAGAAACATGACGGCATTTGTTTCTAGGGGGATAACAACAAGGAAAGGGTGGTTGAGTGGTCTGGCGATGCTTTAGTAGAATCCACTAAATCCCATCGGATAAAGGCACCTTAGCTCTATTAGGGCTCAAAGTCCTCTTGTGAAGACTATAGAGCGTGGAGTCAACTTCATCACATGCCCGTAGTCCAAAATTACAAGGCGTATTGGCTAGGGACAGTGTATCGGGTAGAACAGAGTTGAGAAACATTCAACAATTAAACAAGGGGTGACATCCTTAAATCGATCAATATGACTGAACAATCATATGATAATCTACTCATTTTATCAGATAGTTACAGTTCTATCTGCTCTTCAAAATTTCTCAATCAAGTCTCCTACACTGAGCATTTTCAAGCAATTCTAGGATAATGTGCAATTGATGTTTCTTTGGATTCCGGGTCACACAAAATAAAAGTTGTTGGAATGAAAAATTGGATAAAATCGCAAGACCAATAAAGGAATTTGATGTACAAATAAATATATTTGTCAACTGGGTAATCTCAGAAGATATAAAGTTAGTGCAGAAGAACGCTTTTGTGATAGAAACTATTCTTTTAACTGATAAACTATTCTTATAACTGATTTTAACTAACACTTGATTTTGATAAACGCACCTAAACAAGAATAGGGTATCATTTCATGTTCAGTGACATCAAATTTCGTTGAATCCTTGTGAAGAAGATTCAAAGCATTTATGTAAACTACAGGTTATCCTTCAAGGTATTAATTTTGAAATTTCAGTTTAAGCAATTGAGATTAGTTGTTTTGAAACGAATACTTTTTACACTGCTACATTATGCATTACTTTGAAAATTTTGAAATTTTTTCCAAGAAAATTGTTAATGAAAATAGTTAATTGTATTCCGTTATGTATATATCTAATGACTTATTGTGTATAATTCTGCTATGTATTTCTTGACAACGAGGCTTCTTTAGAATATGATTATCGATGTACGAATACTTTCCACGCTTACTATGCATGCAAACATTTATCAAAACAAACTAGAAATCATGGTAACTTTTACTCAAACAAATATTTTGAAATTTTGGGGAACATCACGAACATTGATATAATTTCTAATCGGACAAAAAACAGAAGAAAGGAGATTCTGGTAAGGGTAAGAGAAGTAAGGGTTTTTAGCAGAATAAGTATTACCCTGGTCTTGTGTACTATTCAACAAGATAACGTAGTTTATATTTCTTGCAACCGAATAAATGAGGTGGATCGCATACTGTTAACCGGCGTAAATTACACTCCCATCGAAATAATCTCTCTTCCAATCATCTTCGATACACCTTCAAAGAAATTTTGGGCAAAGAAGCGCCGAATAAAAATTGTTTAGAATTTTTTTGGAGAGGTTTTTAAATATTTTGCCATTTACTAATCTGATGAAAAATGTACTTTAAAGACATCTAAAGTTGTCATTGACTGATATATCATGATCTTTGGCTGCGATGATCTTCAACATGATATGGATATTTGGAGACACTCATTTGTTATACTCAAAAAGGCGAGACAACAATAACCAGTCACTTCTAAAGCTTCCGTCTACCACCTATTTTGATTTCATGAACGTAGTGCTAACCCTGTGGAATTTCAACAACCGTCTCAAACCTTTATTATCTTATCTATTTTAATGTAATAAAGTACGTCAGAAAAAGAAAAAAATAGTTAAAATTTTTGAGGAGTTGCATTTTCCTTCCATTTTCTAAAAATATTTTAGAATAATTTTTAAAGACTGGAAACCCACAAACGAATCATTAAAATGAAATTAAATGTATTCTTAAAACTTAGAAGAAAAATGTGAAATTTGTTTTGCATAAACCTTCATCATCTTTCATTCTTTCGAATGCCTTTTTTTGCTCTCTAATAGATAAAATAGTGAAGATTTGAGGATGGTCGTAGAAATTTCATAAGATTAACATTTTGTTTTCAAAATCAAGATGAAGCTCTTAATTAAACAAAAAAAAAAAAAAAATATTTCAAATGAGTCACTGTCAAGAAAATCGCCAAAGGGTGACATTAAGAGATCCTTATTCTCATATTAAATAGTGCGACGTTAGCAAACATTCAATCAATGAAATATCGTATTAAATGTAATTTTACTTCATAATTTATGCAAATATTTAATCTCTGGATTAATCCGTAATAAGTCTATCCATAAAATTAAATTAGACAAAATGACGAATTTTATTTCAGCTTTTTTTAAAAAATTAGTATTAATTTTAAAAAAAAATGAGAGAAAAAATGCATCTTCTGAATTACACCGCTTCCCATTTCCTCGCAGGAAATTCAAATCCTTTCTAAAGCATTCAACTCGAATTTATTCATAAATATTGAAAAAAGTAACAAATTATATTTATTAATAAATATTCTGAAATTTTAGATTGACTTCTTTTTTTTACAATTCTTACAAACTTACATTTGCTTGAGTCACGTTATATACCTGAAATTTCCTCAAAAACTAGAAATTTTATTCATATCTATATACATCAAATTATAAAATAAGGTGTAATTATAAAGATTTAACAGTTTTTGTGATACAAAAAGATGATAAAAACTCTTTTTAGTTTCAAAATTCAAACTTAATGCGACGTTCTTCTCCGGAAATAACGTCTCTAAGCATTTTAAAAAATGCACCGAAGTTAAACTTTCTGTCAAAGACACTCCTTGATTTTTAACGATTGTCCATATGTCACCGGGATGCGCAAAAACTAGTGGGCAAAACAGAGAAAGAAAAACAACGCTCATCCTAAAATACAGAATCCCTCCCTATTTTCTTCGAAATCCTAATTTTCCAAAAGAGGGGGCATCTTTTGCGTAATCCTACACCCCCCCTTCAACTTTTGCAGTAGGGGGTGGTGCAAAACACGAAGGAGGTGCTTCATCAAACGAGTGGTGGAAAGAGTTTCTAAAGGAGCCCCCTTTTCCGGTATGCCAGGGATCACTAACCTCTGGAGACAAGGTCAAGAAGGTCGTCTGACCTTCATCCCTTTCATCTCCTACGTTTTGCGCAACCATGATTCTTCAAGATGATACTTGTCAGTGCCCAAGATATTCAGTCCCATCTCCTTATCCCCCAAATATACATATAAATCAACGAAAGTGTAAAAAAAAAAAATCACCTTTAGTTATTTTTTAACTTTATTAAATGTATTTTGAAAAGTGAATCCAAATTAATTAATTGAATATCAGAATGAATAAGTGAATGTATTTTTTGTTGGGAATACAAGTATTTAATTTTTTTACGAAGAATACGGAATTTTTTTTTTTTTCAAAATTATTAACATACTATTTTCTTCATAACTAATTTCCTTGCAAATGATATATAAGACCATGGCAGTCTGATATTTGTGAACGCGGTCATGGTCATGAACTCGAGGACAGCGTTGTTTCCATAGAGTCTTGGGTTCAAGCCTTGTTGCCACGGAAGACCCACCGTGTATCCTCTAAAGTTCTCTCATTGGCGTGATGTGGAAATTAGAAATGGAGGCCCAACTCAAGTGTCATCCTCGTCACTTTACCGCGGCTCAAAAGGACGAGGCTCGTCACCACTAACTCTCCTTTCGACATCAATAAGCATTCCAGTGAAGTACGGCATTCTGCTCAAGATAAGTTTTGTTGGGTATGAAGTCTGAATTTATTAATTGATTAGATTTTGAGAGATTAGATCGAAAAAGACCTTTATTTTCTTAGCAATATTGTCTTCGTTTAATAAATATCAAAGTAATTTATCATTTGACGAAAAAAGAAAAATTCTAAACATTACTCCATTCATCATAACCTTGTCCAAAAGTACATCGGGGGTCGATTTTTAGAACATTCCATTGATTGTTGACTCGCGTATCTTCCGCAAACTGCAAAATATATTCCAAAATAATTTAATCTATTACAAGTGTCACACATTGGATTAGCTAACGAGTCAAAGTCCTGGGGTTGATGATCATTCTGCTGAATATCCTAACTGTCAGTATCTTCTCTCTTTTGTTTTTTGTCCGATATTACATCAAAATCGAAAATTTCCCCAAATTTTCTGGAGTAAAAGTTTTCTTTAGTCTTTTCTTATCTCTAGATAGTTGTTTGTACGGATATTTTCTGAGCCCACCCAATCGATCATCAAATTTCAATCTTGCAAGTTTGTCCACTAGTTCATTGAAAAAAAATAATGAGTGTTCTGAAATCCAAAGAAAATTCAAATTCGTATGATAATCGGGTTGTATGAAAATCTTAGTGGACAGTCTATGAATAACTTTAAGGGACTTGATTGAATGATACGTATATTGGCAAAGTAACTCGTCATTATCAACCACAGTCAGAAGATGTACAGATATATGGCATCTGAGCTGGGACCTCTCTCTTCTAATGTCACTTTATATTCGCAGCGCCCGTTGTAACTGAGAGGTCAAGATTGCGAGCTCGTGGTGGCGATGTATAGATTCGATTCCTTTTGCCAGTGAAGACTCGTCGTATAGCTGTACAGATGCACATAAATCTGCCAAGGTCCTCACTTCGGTGTAGGATGCCTGTTCAGATGGCGACCTCGTCTCATGACCGTGGTTCAAAATTATGGAGCGTAATAGGCTGTGCTTAGGGAACCTTATGTCAGGCAGAGATTAGTTGCTGGAAAACGTTCAATAACCCCTAAAGGCTTCTGTAATATTAGTTCATTCAAATAAGCGCACTTGAAAATATTGTGTAAATATAAATTGTGAACTTTCTAAGAAGTTCGGTAATTTATATTTACTCAATATTTTCGGGATCAAAGTACTGTAGAACTTCATTTAGTCAGACCCTTTTAACTCGGATATTCCGATAACCGGAACCAATATGCTCAAAGAATTTTTTTCTTTTTAATTTCAGAAACGATCTGCAGATTCTAGAATTAGATTTTCTTAAAAATTATTTTTATTAGGTAGGGTTAAAAACTCTTCTCTACAAACCTTCTACAGTTTATTTTTCAATCGGCTTTATATTACATAATGAACAATTAACCATGTCTTTTAACATAATTAACCATAAATTTTCGAGTTCCGAATGTAAATGTTTCAGATGAAATAATTAAGTTGTATATGTTTATATAATCCCTGCAATACTAAAACGAAATTAACATAATTAATTTGTTTAAAAAACTTTTTATTTCTGAAGTAATTATTATAAGTTATATATATATATATATATATATATATAAGAATAGATCAAAAGGTACTAGAAAAATATAATAATGTGTTTTATTATAGCCATTGATTGTTAAATTTATTATAATAATTAATGAAACGATGGTTAAAATTAAACACATAAGTTAAATTTTCCTATTCTACGAATTAGTTATATTTTTTCTATTTTTGTTTTCCATCTTCCCTCCTGGAATTACTGAGATTTTCATTAGGATGAATGGCTGGTGAAAAAACTCCGGGAATTACACTCTCCCAAAATCCTTTCTTAGTAGTTTCTTTTATGAAAAAGAAAAACATTTCCAAACACATTTCTAGAACACAGATTACAAATCAAAACAAAACTTAAGAGAATAATATTTTTATCATTAAAAAAAGAAAGATTTTCTAACAACAGTTCCCATCCATTATAGAAATGAAGGAGATGGAAAAACTTTTAAAAATAAATTACTGCTAAGGGCTTTAATAAAAAAGAAGAAGAAGAATTCACGATATAAAATCATCGCTTATCGAAGGTAGACGATTATTTGTTTTGCATAAATTTAAAGCTCCAAATTAACCTAAACATTTGTCCGGCTTGAAACCAGATTCCATTCAAATGAGGCGACTTTTGCGGTGTAGCCAAACGATAAACACCCTAAGGCAGACGAATTTTAAAAGGCGCACTTAACATTCCAACATGGTACGAACGGTAATGCTTCGTTATAAGAAACTATGTTTATTTTAACGTTCGGTATCCTTTTTCTTCCAATCGCGGACCGCACTATGGTGGTTCTGGATTGGTCAGTGATCCGGATAAGAGGAGAAGGTGAAAAGGGAGGATGGATAGGTTCGACAACCTTAATTCTGCGTGGGCGTAACTAAAAGAAAGCCTACCACCGTCATCACTCAATGCCAGTACAATTCATACGGAGAAAAGAGTCCGGAGCTGAATTATTACGACCCAAGCTTGTTTACTAAAAAGCGATACCTGTTTGTTCGAAATGTCATCGTTTTGAAAGCTACATTTGCCAAATATTTTAGAACAAAACCCGAATTCGCAACTCTTTTTTCAAATTAAAAAAAGGACCCAGCATTAATATCATACCCGACTATCATTACCATACAGAAAACATTGCATTCTAAATGGATTTCAAAATCTACTTGTCAAAAAAATATTTTAAAATTCTGTTTTTTATTCGTTAATATTGGTGCTATGATGTCTAAAATGGGCCGCAGTAGCCTAGTGGTCAAGGTCGTGGACTAGCGGCTGGCGGTTTTCGTTCAGTCGCCTGTTCGATCCTTGGCCGCCAAAGACCCACCGTGTAGCCGGGGCTGATGCACGTTAAATCTGTTCGCGGCCCAAAGTCCTCCCGTTGGCGTGGTGTGGATGTTCGGAGAGGGGGGTGCCAGCTCAGGTGTCGTCCTCGTCACTTGACCGTGGTTCAAAATTACGAGGTCCGTCGCCAATAGCCCTCGTGTTGCTTCTAGTGCGACGTTAATAAAAACCAAACCATGATGTCTAAAATGGGAAAGTAATATGCTCTTTCGTTAAGATGAATACATATTGTTTGTCTCTTTAAATCATTTTCAACAAATTTTAATTCCTTTCAATGTTGTGAGGGTAGCTGCAATTGCTGTACTGAATTCTGTTATTTCCCCTTCAGTCATATAATATGGAAGTTTCCTCATTGTTTCCTAAAATGATTAAAGTACTGTGTAAAAACGATATTCGGAAACGATAAACATTTCAGAAAATTAAAATTACCCAACAGTACATGTGACGCCCATCCGTCATTGTTTAATTTTACAGCCATCTTTCCTTTTAATTAAATGGTCAATAAAACTCGATTCTAATTGAAGATACGTAAGAGCATTACCAAAGACTTTATTTTTCACTAAGAATAGGTAAGGTTGCTTCCCCTCAAATCCCACTTAACTCGTCAAATCTAGATTATGATCAACTAATAAAATCTTAACTTACCAGTTCACTAGTTCTATCACACACACACTTCTCCCCAACAGCTGGTTCGTACTAGAGTATTTTGATTCAGAATTACTTCATTTCAAAAAATTAATCGCGTTGCTTCAATCCAGTTTGCAAAAATCTATCAGCCTGCTGTTATCCTTTATCTCTCTTCCTTTTTCTTTCTGCGCCGTTTTATTTATATATCATTATCTCAAATTCAATTCGATTCACTTTTTATTTTCTTCTAACTTACCTAATCATGTTTCATTTTGATTGGAAATAAATTGCAATTTTATGCAATTCAAATTATCATAAAGTCCCCAAGGTTTGTGAAGAGAAAATCGTGTACAGATCAACGTCACCAACAAATTACGATCAACTATTATCCCCACGAAAATTATCTGAAATAAACTCGACGAATTAGATATATCTCCCTTTTAGCACATATTACTGAGACCCCCTCTGAATAGTTTGATGACAGTACTTTCATACTAGATGAAGATAGTCGTAACTATTCTGAAATTTAAGGCATTGATACAGTTGGAAGATATTCATTGTTTTGTGTTCGTTGAGATGTTGTTATTCCACCTTTCATTTAAGCTTCAGGAAATGAAGCACTACTCAATGGTGTTTAATTTGTCACTCAATTTGACTTCGAAGAGTCACAAGAAAAGTGAGAAAGCTAAACGATATGAATTTGAAACACCTTTCTTCAGATTGAAAATTGTTCCAACACCAAACAAAAATTATTCCAATAAATTTAAATAAACATCAATACATAATAATCATAAACAAGTGTTAGGAAGTAATCCTAATAATTAAAAGCTAATGCATGCTGGGAAAAATAATTATTGCACTGTTGGAGCACCAATCCATATAAATATGCAAATAAAACATTGCAGAAAAATAATATGCTTATTTAGATATAAAAGGGAAATGTAGAAATACATACACATTTTCAAAAAAAAAAAAGTAAATTAGAGAAATCACAATAACCAAAATTATCAAAAAGTAGATAAATTGTAAAACTGAAAAACCAACATTTGAAGACAGAGAAAATAAAATAAAGTATAATATAATTAATGCTGTAACAGGCTGCAGACTGCTAGGCTAGGTTATTCCAAAATTAATGAAATTATGTTATTAAAAACGGAAAAACAAACAAAAGAAACAAAAAGAAAATATGTTATTAAAAACGGATATAAAACCAAAAATACACTTCAACAGATATGAACTACAAACTCATTATAATATCATTTGAGAAGAAAACAACCAATCAATCCCAGAGAAACCAAACATATTTGAGACATAATACGAATAAAGAACAAAAAATATTACACATTTTCACAAAATAGACCATAACATGAAAAAGGTTACATAATCATAGCAATACATGAAGACATTGAGCAAACATGGCTGACAAATTACAGGCTCTAAAAATGAAATGATTTGGCAAAATATAGCAATGTCCTGTATCAAATATAATGGGAGAAGAACTAAATTAAAACCTGAATAATTTCAAATGTTCAAAAAAAAAATCATTTCTGGAAAAAATGTAAAACATTTAAACTTCTGGTATTTAAAAAAAAACCAAAAACATTTAAAACTAAATTAAAAAATAATGAATAAGTAAATTTTTTTAAAGAATTTAAAAATAAAGGAAAGTTAAAGAGATAAAAAAAAACCTTATGTAAAAAAAAAAAATTAATTAAGAAAATATTAAAGTAAATTATAATTTAAAAATTAATCTACTTTTTATAATTTTTATGTTTTAAAACTCTTTTTGAAATTCATAAAGTAATCAGTCTTTACTCATATAAAATTGAAATTATTAAAGTATTTTGAAAATTTAAAGATATATAAACTAATTTGCTTTTCTAAATAATAGTCATATATTTTTATAAATATTTCAGCTTAAATTGTGTTAAAAAACGGGAACTTTATTAATTGGGAAAAAGTAATTAAATATATTTCTAATAATTCTATTATCCACAGTTTTTAAGTTAATATCTAAAGACTGTGTTTCGTATGAATTTATGTTTGTTTTAATCAGATTTAAATAAGCAGGATAGAATGAGAGAAATCGAGTTTAAATTCTGGGTGGAAATTATTTTGAAAAACTTTTAATGTTTCTATTATTTTTAATCTCAAATATGTAAAATCTTCATTAATATAAAATTTATATTCAGTAAAAGCTTCAAGAGGTAAATTACATTTAATAGCCAATTACTTAAAAATTATGAATATTTTCATTAGTTTCTTTCTTTAATATAATTATTCTTGATAAAAATAATAATTTTGTAACTTGTACCTTTATTCATAATATCTCTTAGATTTTTGTTCCCAAACAATATTTAGTTTACTTGTAATATATGTTGGTATTTTTTATTTATATATTCTTCATAATCCTTATAATTACAAACTTTATTTTTCTGAGAATCTTTACAATTATTATAATTATAGATCAAATGTCCCATATTTTTATTACATTTAAAAACTTTTTTTATTGTTAATATTATTAATAGGAATAAATTTTTATGCTTATTAAGTATTATATTAATTATAAGTAAGTATTATATAAATTTTATGTAATCAAAGGATTTATTCATAAATCTAATTCTACGAGGGTCGCTCAAAAAGTTCTTGTATTTGAAGGCAGATGGCATCATCAAAATAAATTATGCATCATTAGGACCTGCTATCTGTTAAACGACGGCGAAAAAATTTTGATTCATAAATTAATTTTGATTTGGTAGACTTTTGTTGCCCAGTAAAAATTTGATTGCTGCCACGCACCTTCGGTTAGACCTGGGTTCCTCATTTTGCACAAAACATGGGGTTGCTTCCGGTGAATAATTTCCGAAAAGAAGGCTCTCATATGATGCATGACGAAGAGGTTTTGACATACGAAAAGCGTCATGGATACGAATAAGAGTAACTGAGATTTAGACAGCTCTCTAGTGACTCGTACTAAAAACAAACCATTTTCGATGCTTCTATCACTACCTCTTCTAACGGCTAATTAAAGCTATCTTCGTAATATTTTCCGTCTTTTACTCATTATTATTAGTCCTCAAATTTATGTTTATGAACAAAAAAATAAAGATATCTTTTATCCTAAATAATATGTAGACAAATACTATTCATTTTATTTACATTAATCACTTAGAATTTTAATTTCTCGTTTTTTCTTCAGATCAAAAGGAAGTATTTAATACTTTTAGTATTTAAGTCCTTTACAGATTTATTATTTAGGAAATGGATTTTTTAAATAAAAAAAACACATTGATGTCTTCAAATCTCTCTCTCTCTCTCTCTCTTTTTCACACACACAAACACATATATATATATATATATATATCTGTGTGTGTTGTGTGTGTGCGAGTGTAAAGATAATATAAAGTACATATTAAAAGTACAAAAAATATTTCAAAATTACTTAAAACAGAAAAAACTAACATAAAACCAAGTACTTAAAGAAATAACCAAATTAAAAAATATGAGGAAAATCAGTTAAAATTTACTTAAATATACTCTATAACAAAAAAATAATAATAAATAAATAAACAACGCAACAATAAGTAGATGCCCGATTGTAATGAAATTTCATATGCAAAGACATTTGGACCGAACATGCAAAACATCAAAATTTGGTGCCCAATGAAAGAATAGTGCGAGTTACAGCGCTTCAGAAATACTCATTCAGCAGGTGTATGTAAGAAGCGATTTACATTCGGATGGTCATATTTTCTATCGTATTACAATTTAAGATACCTTTCAATGACTGAAAAAATGCCTTCCTGCAGGATTCGAGCTCATTACGACCAACTGTGAGAGTTTGAAAGAGGTCGTATCAATGGATTGAAAGAGGCAGGATGGGCAAATCGGAGAATTGCTCGTCATGTGGGTCGAAGCGATGCGGTGATTAGAAGTTGCAGCAAGAATGGGTGGACAATGGCAGGTTTCAGCGTCATGATGGTAGCGGTCGACCTAGGGCTACAGCAGATCGGGAGGACAGAGTGAATGTCAGATCAGCTGTCACAGCACCCGATTCATCGTTTTCAACCATCAGACGTGCGACCCACATACGAGTGTCCACCATGATCATTCACAGACGGCTGATACAGCGAAATCTACGCTCGTACAGATCGCTACGCCGCCTGCACAGTGTCGGCCCAGACTACAGTGGTGCTTGACTGGATTAGATTGGAATGGTGCTGACTGGGGACGTATAGTGTTTACAGACGAATCCCACTTCCAACTGTGACTTGACGATTATCGAAGACGTGTCTTGAGGAGCACAGGGCAGAGTGCCAATCCTGCTTTCACTAGTGCACGCCACGCAGGCCCTTCACAAGGACATATAGTCAGGAATGCCCTTTCTCTTGACAGCCAGACCACTTTGATCGTTTTTTACAGCACAGCGATACGTCGACGACATTCTGAGACCTGTTTTGCTACCGCTCCTTTTGCACTACCCTGGCCTTATTTTTCAGCAAGTAATGCTTGACCATATACGGCGCGTGTTGCTATGAACTGTCTTACAGCTTGTCAAACACTTCCTTTACCAGCCAGATCTCTCTCCAATTGAGCATGTCTGGGATATGATGGGAAGGCGACTTCCTCTTCCAGGGAATATTTATGACCTAGCCCGACAATTGGAGCAAATTTGACAAGAAGTTCCGCAAGAGACCATCAGAGAGCTTTATCACTTAATGCCATGTCGTGTGGCATCTTGTATCCAGGCTAGAGGTGGGTCAACACCTTATTGAGCTCATTATTTTGTAACTCTGAAATAAATTATTTAATATTTCTGAAATTTTAATCATTCTCTATTCTGTACATAATTTTCCTATCCTCCAATTTTTGTCTCCATCGTCAACTCCTTCTTGGTGCGTTTCTTTCTTTCTTTTTTTTTTTTTTTTTTTTTTTTTTTTGTTACAGAGTGCATGTTGGTAAAATTATTGATTTTTTGTTATATAATATGATTTACGACCAATTTAATTGTATGGTGAATGTCATAAATGTTTAACTTATTTTGGCAGATTATTTGAAAAATATTATGTTGCAAGTTTTGCGAATTAACTTAAATACCTAACAAGTCATACTATTTGATTCATTTAAGTCAAAAATGAACTCAACTTTAAGCAACATGTGCAAACAACAAAACATTATGGTTGTGGCTGTTGCAGTAGAACATAACATAGGTCTAAAAAAATTGAAAAAGTTCATATATATCATGACGCATGTCTAAGTGCTAAAATCACGTAATTTAAAATTCCGCTTTTAAAAGTGGCTAACCAAATTTCTCCATGAAATATATTTTTGCCCCAAAAGCACTTTTTATAGACAAATATTAAAGGTAGTGCTTTTCAATTTGGAATAATTTGAGTTTTAATTTTATATTCAATTTTAAGATTGCTTGCATGTCTTGAAATATGCATGTTTCGGGATCTAAATTTACAAAATATTTTTGCAGGCAATTAATCTTTCAAAGAGAGTAATTTTTAATGTAAATTTCATAATGCTTTTTTAGGTCAGAAATTACAAATAGAACAAAATCAAATGGCAAAATGAAACACGTTCATCAATTTCATTACTTTTTATTAATCTATATTTCCAAATTTCTCTACAATATGGGACATTATGTATAAAAATTAAATAAACTTACAAACTAATGCATAAGGGATATTTTGTCTTAATTATGAACTGATCCATATTGTTTAAATTCGATTTATGTTATTGCATAATACGCAATGCAAAAAAGCTATGCTGTCATATGACCATACTGCTTTGCTTTAATTGAAAACACTTGTGATATTTCTAAAAAAAATCTTCTTTAATTGATTACCAATTAAAAATGTTACGTGTGTTTTGTAAAAAAAAACTTTAGAATTCCTTGTATAACAAATGTTTTGGGATCTAAGTATGTCCAAGTTCATAATTCAAAACAGAAAGAACAGCTATGTAGAATGGATGGATTAACATACCAACCAGAAATTCTTACATGTAATAGTTTATTCTATAATGATACAGTACATTCCAAAAATATAGCTGTATTAATTGGTTGTGTAGATGGCTTGCCTCTCTTTCGAAAAATTAAAGAATTGTCTACATAATAACGATGCATAAATAGCATAACTATTTGAAACAACATTGTTTGAAAAGCATTTTCACTCATATTTAGTAACTTTATGAGATGTTGTTGATTTGAATGAAGTAAAAAAAAAAAAAAAAAAACTGCTTAATTTTTTGTACCTTTACATATTAGAATTTCCTTTATTTTAAATGATACTTTATTGTATAATACATTAAAACATAAGCTATGTTGCACAAATGGTGATGGAGTTGGACTATAGTATGGATTAGATAACAGTGTTTATTAGTGGTTTTTAAGACTACATACCTTCACCTGTAGGAGTTAAGAAAATTATACTTTTCTTTTAATATTCTTGTGTTCAAAAATATGATATGATTTTATTTTTTCTGTGTACAGCGAATCATTAATTTTAGGTAATAGCTTTTTTATGATATTGATTCAAAAGGAAATATATATTAGATGAAAAAAAAAATGCTGTTCACTAAGTTTTTTCCTATGGAAAGTCTAATATTCATCATAATGTTTCCAAGATATTTGCAATAACATTATTGAATGACTGAACGTTAAAAAAAACTCAATTTTCTGCAAGTAAAGGAAACAAACTATATTGTTTAACAAAACTATATATTACCTTTAAAAACATAAATATAATTCTTAATGAACTGAATTGCCTCTGTAATTACTAGCTCAAAATTCTTACACATTTGTTTTGAAAAGAATTTAACTCTTGAATTGAATCTATTTTCGTTAATTAAAGATTTATTAAATCACTCGAATTGATTTAAATTTTAGATATAATTTCAAAGTACAGTTTATGATCAGATAACAGTTGCATTTTTGTTTCTAAAAGTAACAGTTTTGTTACATACAGTAATTGCAAGAATTTTGAATCGATGTTTAGAAACAAAAACTTCTTAAATTGTATGTTAAATAATATGTAAGATGAAGAAAATGATGCTCGCAAATAAAGGAGCGCTCGTTTAAGTTGAAAAATATTTTCCTGTTTAAAATTCATATTCGATACAACAACAGTATCGAAAATAAATGCAAAACATACTCACTTTATTGTTTGATATTTGAAGCAGTAACAGATTCACAAATAAATACATGATATACTTATTTTCTATTCAACACTCATATTTGATACACAAATATCTTCAAAAATGAGTATATGAAGTTTCCATTTTGTGTACTTACCTGTTACTTAAAATGACTACGTGCGAGTTTTAAATTTGAATACGTTGGGATCGGAGCTATTTTGAGTATGTGAAGTATTCAAAAGTGAGTACTTTGTACTCGTTTTCGAATACAAGTTTTTCGCAGTGTAGGACCACTGGCTCTTTCGAAACCTATACATGATGAATGCATTGTCCCAAAGTAATAATTAAACGATACAAAATATTCATTGATAAAAAAAAATAGCTTAACTCTGCAAATAATAAATAGTTATAGCTTTAATTATGAAGAATTTTAATTAAGAATTCTGAAGAGCTTCTTACATTAAATATCCTTCATTCAGAGCAAAGATAAAGCTTCATCTCTGTAGATTTTGAATAATAAAATAAAAAGTCCTTAGTAAAATACTGTCAACTTCCTTAGTAAAATAAAGTCAATAAAATGTCTTCCTTGACTTTATTATACCTTTCCTTGAAACCGCCTGCTTGTTCTTGAAATAATTTTATTAGCTTTCATTTCATAGGCCGAGGCAATCTAGTGGTCGTGAAATCGTAGCTGGCAGTTTCCGTTGAGTCGTGGGCTCGAGCCCCAATGTCACTTGCCGTATAACTGGGCACGTTTAATTTGTCGAGTTCTACCATGGGCGTAGTGCAGAAGTTTGGTGAGGGAGGTGGAAGCTCAGGTTCGTCCTCTTCGTATTTTAACGACACATGTTACTTTTTAATTTTTCTCATCGCAGGTTACCAAATTGTTTCTAAATCTCCATTAACTTGTCGAGATAAAAAAAGAAAAGGCTTATGTATCACGGGTTTTTTTTTTTCCACATTTTTTGTAACAATTTTGGGGCTTTTTTCGTTATTATAAATTTTTACTTGTAAATATCTTTTTAGTAACACCAGGCAATTTTTAAATTTTAAAAAAGAAGTTTCTTGCATATTCTATTGCATCGTCATATATAATTAAGTTTTCTTTTAATCAATATTTTTTGCACATGAAAACTACTGATTTTAACTTGAGGTGAATAAATTACTGTTCACGATATGATTTTATTATTATTTAATATAAGATTATGCAAAAGAAATATTATTTATAACTATTCTTTTTCAAATTTCTTGGGACAGAACCAGAATATTTGTGAAATAATGGTTGCGTTAATCAAAAAATTTTTTAAAAGCATCAGTCCTTTCATATACTTAGATTTCGTTTTTTTTTTATTCAAATTTTTGATGCTATTATTTTCATAAGTTTCTTTTAGTTTACACTCAACTTTTTCCAGTGGTTGCAAAGGTGTGGTACAAGACCTTCTAAGAAGCGCTACATTTTGCACTCTCAGTTAATTGTTATCCGACACCTGTTTAACCGGAACTAGGAATTATTTGCCAATGTAATTTTCTTTTCAAAAGGGACGAAACAATTTATCTTTCAATTTGTTTTAATTGTTATAAATTTAACGGATGCTGAAAGATTTTGGTTCTGATAAGTCCGTTTCGGAAAGACGGCGCAAATAAGATGGTTGGTTTCACTGACAAATCGATTTTTCGCTTTTTAGTCTGCATTGATTCTCTTCTACAACAACGCCACATGTCAAAACGCCTTACTAACCAGCCAGAACGACACACCTTTCTCAGTCTGGTTGGAAAAGGCACAGGAAAAAATGACCTGTCTACATTCTTCGGACCCATTGATCCAGGGTTCGAAACAGCCACCGCCATCCAAGGTCACCCACAACTCTTGCTCTCCACGGGGTAGAAAAACATCCTCCGTCAAAGTGGTGACTCTCGACTTGAATACTAGATGGTAGCACAGCATAAGAAAAACTACTGTTTGCATTTGCCTCCGAAGCAAGACACTCGCCTCTGTATGACAAAAAAAAAAAAAAAAAAAAAAAAACCGCACATAAATCACGACAAGTGGTATTCCGCCTCTGGCGCACGTGTCGACGAGACCTGTCACTCAACTCGAGACAGCCAATGATTCATTAGGAAACTGTCCCAAGCAAAACTCAATTCAACAGAGAGGGGATAATATCAACAGCAGTGATGGCTGAAAAAAACAAGCAATCTTCTCTGGAAAATATCATTGCTTCCCTTCGTATTATCACGATTATATTGGAGGGGGAGTATGCAGTGAATCTCTTCTACAACAACGCCAGAAGTTGAAACGCCTTATTAACTAGCCAGAACGAGACGTCTTTTTTAACCTGGTTGATAGAGGCACAGCAAAAAGCGACCAGTCAAGTTTTTTTCGGACCCACTGGTTCAGGGTTCAAAATAGCCAATGGTGGCATTCCAAGATCAGCAACCATTCTCTCTCCTTCCAAGGGTAGAAAAACATCACCCGATGTTTGGAGAAAATGTCATACGTCGAAAGACAAATATTGCTTTGGTTCGCGACATTGAAAGTTTCGGTTGTGTTTTCTCAAAAGCAACCTTCAGCCCACGTTGACACGCTACCACGAATTTCTGAGTATTATGTTAATTCATAAAGAGTTTTCAAATATTCTTCTCAAATCTAGATCGTTAATTTCAACCGTATGGAATAAAATGCTTTCGGTAGAGTGAAAAATAGAAATACATACACTGCGAAAAACGGGTATTCAAAATCGAATACAACGTACTCACTTTAGAATACTTCACATACTCAAAATGGTTCCGATGCCAACGTATTCAAATTTAAGACTCGCACGTACTCATTTTTAGTAACAGGCACATACTCAAAATGACAACTTCACGTACTCACTTTTGAATACGTCACATACTCAAAATAGCTCCCATCCCACGTACTCAAATTTAAGATTCGCACGTACTCATTTTGTACGTACTCAAAATGGAAACTTCACATACTCATTTTTAAAGATATTTCTGTATCAATTATGAGCGTGGAATAGAAAAATGAGTGTCATGTATTTATTTGTGAATATGTTACTGCATCAAATATGAGAATCAAACAATAAGTGAGTATGTTTTGAATTTATTTTCCGATAATGTTGTTGTATCGAAATTTAATTTTAAATAGAAATATATATATCAATTTAAATTTTAAGGGAATTAAATATCCGCTCCTTCATATGCAAGTATCATTTTCTTCATCTTATATATTATTTAACATACACTTTATGAAGTTTTTGTAACAAAACTTCCGATTAAAAATTCTTTCATTTACTGTGTGTAACAAAAATGTTACTTTTAGAAACAAAAATGCTACTGTTATGTGATCATAAACTGTAATTTGAACTTATACCTCAAATTTTAATCAATTCGAGTGGTTTAATAAATCTTTAATTAGCGAAAATCGATTCGATTCCAGAGTTAAATTCTTTTCAAAACAAGTGTGTAAGGAATCTGAGCTATTAGTTCCAGAAGCAATTCAGTTCATTAGGAATTATATTTATGTTTTTCGAAGCAAAATATAGTTTGTTTCCTATACATGCAGAAAATGGAGTTTTATTTAAAGTTCAGTTATTTAATAAAAAGTTATTAGAAATATCTTGGAAACATTATCATGAATATTAGATTTTCCATTATAAAAAACTTAATGTACAGCATTTTATCCCCATCTAATATATATTTACTTTTGAATTAATATCATAACTAAGCTAATACCTAAAATTAATGATTCGCTGTACCCAGAAAAAATAAAACCGTATCATATTTTTGAAAATTTTATTCTGAATATCATACACATAGATATCAGGCATTTAAAAACAAAACATTCATAATTTTGAAACAAGAATATTGAAAAAAAATTACTACTTTAACTACTGCAGATGAAGGCATGTCGCTTTAAAAATAATTTATAAACACTGCTATCTAATCTATTCTATAGTACAACTCCATTCGAAAAATTGGCTACGTTTTAATGTAGCGTACAATGAGGTATCATTTAAAATTATTAGGAATTTCTAATATGTAAAGTTAAAAAGATTTTTTTAATTTCTTACAAATCAACAACATTTTGTCAGGTTACTAATTACGAGTGAAAATACTTTTCAAACAATGCTGTTTCAAATAAATATGCTATTTATGCATCGTTATTATGTAGACAGCTCTTTAATTTTTCGAAAGAGAGGCAAGTCATCTACACAACCAATTAATACAGCTATATTTTTGGAATATATAGTATAAACTATCACATGTAAGAATTTCTACTTGGTCTGTGAAACCATCCATTCTACATAGCAGTTCTTGCTGCTTTGAATTATGAACACTTAGATCCCAAAACATTTGTTATACAAGGAATTTTAAATTTTTTTTTCTTTTTTACAAAACACGTGTGTCATTTTTAATTGGTGTTAGTCGATTAAAATTTACTTGGACAGTGCTTGTCTTTTTATGATTATAACAAAAAATATTAATTTAACTAGATTTTTCTTAGAAATATCACAGGTGTTTTCAATTAAAGCAAAGTAGTATGGTCATATGACAGCATAGCTTTTTTGCATTATGTATTATACAATAACATAAATCTAATTTAAAGAATAGGATCAGTTCATAATTAAGACAAAATATACATTATGCATTAGTTTGTAAATACATTTAATTTTTATAAATAATGTCGCATATTGTAGAGTAATTTTGGAATACAGAATAATAAAAAATATTGAAACTGACTAACATGTCTCATTTTGCCAATTAATTTTGTTCATTTTGTAATTTCTGATCTAAAAAAAGGATTATAATTTTATACGAAATTACTCTCTTAGAAAGGTTAATTGCGTACAAAAGTATTTTGTAAACTTGCCTATTTCAAAACATGCAAGCCATTTAATTAGTTAGTTAACTTTATAAGCGGAATTTTAAATTATGTGATTTTAGCACTTAGATTTGTGTCATGATATACATAAACTTTTTCAATTTTGTTTTGGCCTATATTATGTTCTACTGCAACCGCCACAACTATAATGTTTTGGTGTTTGCACATGTTGCTTAAAGTTGAGTTCATTTTTGACCTGAATGAATCAAATAATATAAATTATTAGGTATCTAAGTAAATACGTAAAACTTGCAACACAATATTTTTTAAATAATGTGCCAAAATAAGGTGAATATTTATTACATTCACCATATAATTAAATTTGTCATAAATCATACATAGCGAAAAATTAATAACTTTACCAACATATATGTCTACCAAAACGAACCTTTGAGGTATGCATTAACATCGGATTTCTCTATGTTTTATTGTAAATGAAGAGCAGAAATTTTTTTTACTATTGTAAACAACAAGACACATACCTAAACTTATATTAGTGATAATCTGATTTTTAAAAATATGTATAAAATGTTAATTTTTAAAATTATATTTGAATAGGAATGATACAGTTAGGGATAAAAAAAAAACAGAATTTTGAGGAAATAGAAAATTTTATATTCTTTAAATCTTGAGTACTGTTTAAGAATCTGTAACGTTGTCGTGCAAATATGGTTCATGTTTCTACCAGCCAACACCAGAACCTCGGTTTTACTTTGTAATTCATCTCGGCACAAGCATATTTTTAAGAACATTAACTTTAAGAAGTGCATGAATAAAGTGATTAAATTGTGTAAATAAAAATACAAGTATCAACAAATAAAAGGGCTAGATAATATGCTCAGCCCTGTACTATGGTGAACATTTATAAGTGTTTTTACACTTTATAATGAATTATACATATCTATAGTATTTGTGTCATGTATCGAATACAAAAGAAATTGTTTTATTTATTTGGTGTGCATGAAGGCTGGAGTTCATGAATAGAATAAAATCTGGATATACTGCACCAAATATTTATTCAAATTTTTGCAATATTTTTGGGCCACATGATAAAAAGAAACCAAGATATGAAATGTCTGTGCATAAACCTTAATTATATAAAAATCAAATTTTGAATTACAATACAAACAAGTAGTGGATCCTAACCCCAAGTCATATGAGTTTAAAATAGATATCTTAAGAATATGAGACAATAGTGATGGAACACAAGACAATAACTTATATTATGATGAACAGTGAGACATAACAGGAAGGATGCCTGATTAGATTGTGAAAATTTGGTTCCAAAATATACATTAAATTTGAGTTTAAATTAAAACCATATTCTTTAAAAAATATATTCTGAAATATCTTACTCCTGTCATAAAGCATCTGAAATTTACTTCAATTCATAAAAGGATTAATCAGGAATAAAAATTATTTTTGACAACATTTTATTAAGAATGAATGATTTCTAACTTTATGATTGCCACACAGTATTATTGGAACAAAAAACTGATGTACAACAATTCTTCGAAAATATTAAAACCTTAACACCTTAAATACAAATATATATCTTAAAACAAGATAAAAAATGTATAATAATTTCTCTTTTAATTAAAAAAGGACAGTTTTGTTACACACTTAAGAAGTGAAAAAAAAAATGGAATTCTTGTCAAGCATCATCGCTGTATAGTCATCGTTAAGAAAAAAGTGTAGCAAAGTGGCTCAAAATTTTATAATTTCGCAACACTGCTTCTTGAGTATTGTAATGTTATTCTATAAAATATAAGCGTCATACACAAATATTTACATGTAAGAAAATAATTTTCAACACTGATCTATGCAAATTAAAGTAAGAAGTCACTAAGCTACGATTACAATGTAATATTTGGATAGTCTGTAACACACAAATAACTACTCACAGAAAATCGTTTTCAAACTGATCAATGACAATTCTTAAAATTTAAAAGAATCTTTCTGAAGATGTAAGTGAGTGACTATGGGGTTTTATTCATTTTTGAGTATGTCTTTTTTCTCCGTGTTTTCGTGATAACTTTTTTCCAACTTTGCAAGTATTTTTTATATCTTTATGAAATATCTGGAAACTCACTAAATCAGAAAATCAAAAAGGATCGTAAAAATACTTTCAATAATCGTAAAAACGAAGCAACTTTCGAGAAACCTTTTTATTCTACGCTCTTTCTATATCCAGAAGACAAATTTCTCTGGTTTCTAATGCCAAAATGAACCAATGAAATAGAGTGTAGGCAAGCGACAACAAAAAAAATCAGCAAATTCTGAAAATTATCCAGGAAAAAAACGAAGGTAAGAATGGGGAATATTTTCAATTTGAATAAAAAAAAAAAAAAAAAAAAACCAAATTAGACGTAACCACACATCTAAAACATTTTAAAACCAATTGAAAATCTAAATGAAAAGAGTAAAATTAACTAAATCAACATTTAATTTGAAAAATTAAACATTTAGAACAAAATGTCAAATAAAAAAATTATTAAATTATTAAAAAAGTTCTAGGCAAAGTTGCGCAAAAAACCGATTTAGCCACCAAGGTTCACTTTTTTTATAACAATTATTATTAAATTACTCAATTAAATATAAAAACTAAATAAGCGATGAAATATCGAGAAATTCACATTTGAAAACTTTTCCGATATTAAAGATTTAAATTAATTAAATTGAATATATTTAAGCTAAATGTAATTAAAAATAAAGCAAACGATAAATTAAAAAAGTAAACACCCAATTACCTGGCAGTGCTTCGCCGTTGCTACATTTGAGTTTACCTACGAGGGTGGGATGAAAACCTTCCCACCCTACATAGATAATACATCGTTTTCATTAAATTTATAATTATTTATCTGCATAGTCTCCTTGTAAGTTGACTCACTTCTAATAGTTCAGCAATGCTCCCTTCTTTTTAACCCGTCCAAACAGTACTCCGAGTCTTTTTCAGCAAAATAATTGTTTAAGAAGGTGATGACCTTCTCATTTGACTAAATTCTTTGTCCTCCGAGCTCAAATCTTAGATTAGAGAACGAAAATAAGTCGCATGAGGTAGGATCTGGTGAGTAAGAAGGGTGGTCACGAAATTTGAACCATAATTCGTAGATTTTCGCCATTGTCTTGATAAAACAGAGGGTTTTTTATGCAAATGCAGCCATTTTTTCGCGATTTCTGCCTTCAGTTAGTCAAGTAATATACATAGAATGCTGCCGTAATGGTTTTCACTTTCAAAGTTAATCAATTAAGAAAAATCCATGACTGTCCCAAAAAAAAGTTGCCAAGCTATATACGCTATATACGCCATCGCTTTCACAGACGAAAAAAACAGTTTTTGCTTTTTTTGGAGAAGATTTCCTCTTCGCAGTCCTTTGTTTTGACTGCATTTTTAATTCAAGCCTGTAATGGTGTATACAGGGGTCGGCAACCTATTGAAACGGAAAAGCCAAAAGTTACAAAATTTCCCAGTTCTTAAAGAACCACTAAAATTTTTCGATTAAATGTTATAGTATTCGCATATATATATATATATATATATATATATATATATATATATATA
>BMAW01013113.1:1265990-1298358 GCA_019974015.1 Nephila pilipes
ATATATATATATATATATATATATATATATATATATATATATAGTTGATTTTTCATTTAAAACAAACGACTTTACATACGGAATAATATTTTTTCATATAAAAACACGTATATAGATAATAAACATCAATGGAAGCATTGACTTTGCATGCCTTTTGAAAGTTTGATTAAATCTGGCTTATAACTTGTTGTCTTAAGTTTCAACCACGACTCTAGATTTTTATTTGTAAGTTGACTCCCAACTTTACTTTTTTATTATATTCATGCAAGAGAATTCTTGCTCACACGAATATATTGATGCGAAGATAGTCAGCACTCCATATGCCAACTTCACCTCACTGTAGTATTCTGGAAGACTATTCCATGCGCCGAATATGAGGGCCTCAACTCGAGGAATGTGAATTGTGCTGCACGATATGCATGCATTTCTGGAACTCCAACTCTTCCAACTTGCTCTTGAGTTCTGTGAACTTGCCACTCCACAAGTCTTTGGTTTTCAAGTCCAGCAATTACATTTGAAGCAATCCTACATCAATTAAAAAGGGCTCAACGTGGATCTTATTTGTGATGAGAGGATTTAATATGAAAGCGAGAGAACTTTTGTTTGTTTTGAATTGCTCGAATCTCTCAGCGAATACATCCTTCGGGTTTTTTAAAGCTATGCTGAATTAATTCGTGTCAATAGTTGTATTGGTCTCATTGCGATATCGATTCAGATTTTTAAATTTACCGCTCTCCATGTCTTCAACAAAAAAGAAGTAATTTTTTTTCGAAACAAACTACTTCTTCAAGTAAGGCGTAGCCTGGGTTGTCCTTTCCTTAAAGTTTTAGATTTAGTTCATTTAGTTTCATTGTGGTATCTACCATGAAGCTGAATTTTTGCAGGCATTTGTCTTCTTCCAATTCGAGTTGTTCAATGTTTTTTCATTGAGGAATGTTTTATTTCCCTCAAGCACAAAGCAAAGCGTTGCAATACGTTACCTTTGGAAAGCCATCTCACTTTATTGTGCAGAATTAGGTCAGAAAACTGGCTATCTATTTCTTCAAGGAAATCTTTAAGCTGGCGATGGTGGAAGGCTTTTGTCAAGATGCTGTTAATGACCTTAATTACCAAGTTTATGAACTCAACTATTTTGGCCGGAAACGTTTGGGCATAAAGCGCTTCTTGATGAATTATGCAGTGAAACTTTAGAATTTCGTGGTTTATTTTTTTCTGAAGAACTGATTTTACCTTTCTCCTGTCATACTTCTGGCTCCATCAGTAGCTATAGAAACGATTTTATTTATATCGATTCCATTGTATTCCAGGGATTTTTGCGCAGCATTTTCTGTAACTATTTTCTCCACGATTTACCCTGAGAGCGGTAGCAATCCTAGCAGTTCTTCTTTTGGACCTTGGAACTACATATCCCTGACGAAAAGGGTAACTTTTACTGTGTTATTTATGTCACAAAATTCGTCTATAGCAAGTGATAAGGCAGAAGATAATTGAATGTCGTCCATTTACATTGTTATGTGTTACATTTAAAGACGTTTTAGCAGTTTTATCTTGTACCGTTTTAGCAGATAATGGCAAATCTTTTATATTTCTTATGATTTCTGCTTTGTTTTTAAAATCACGAAACAGTTCTTGAGATGCACGTATAAGACAATCTTTGAAATACTCATCATCTGTGAATCGTTTTGCTCTTTTTGCAATTTCTAATGACACTGCAAAGCTTGCCAGATTTACATTATTGGAAGATTGCGCCCAGTTACACAGCATGTCACTTGAGTGTTGTTTTTTGGAGCTCTTCAACAGAGCTCTTTTTTGGAGCTCTTCTTTTTCGAGCGTCACTGGTTGGATATCTACCAGCAAACTGGGTATGTTTTATAGTGAAGTGTCTCTTCAAATTTGACTTCTTATTGTGAGCGATTTTTTTGTGGCAAATGAGACAAGTCGGAAGGCCATCTGTGTCGCGTAAGAATGCAAACAACTCCGTCCAATCCTGATTGAATTCTCGGATTTCTTCTTCAGTTCTTTTCTTTTTTTTACCAGATCCCACGTTGTCGGCGAAGCTGAAAAAATGGCTACTTAAAATTTTACTGAGCTATCTAAAATGGCAAACAATTTATTTACCATTATTACTTCGTAAACATGATCCTCAGATATGTAATCCAATTTTATCTGTTACTGATTTTAATATATTATACGCGTGCATACCTTTGAGAAGATAATTCGCTTCTAAATCGTATTCTTCTTGCAACAACAAACGAATAGACATGCAAACCCCGCAAGTGATTAAATTAACACACATGCAATGTAAAGTCTACCGAGTTATCCGAGGATGACTGACTGACCACACGTCTAGAGTCTAGACATATTGTCTAAACTCTGGTCGGTGGCTTTTTGAGTGAGACGGAAATGGAATGCAATTGGCTGAAAGATAAACGTGGTCACGGAGCCTCATCTCTAAGAACAAAACAATAATTCAAATGTATCGCATACGGTCATGTTAAGCATAGTGATTTGTAATTAACGATTATGAAAATAGAAGCTATTGAGAAATTAGATACTTAAAAATAAATTTTCTTATTTTTTAAGGGTTTTGAAAATAAAATATTAGTTTTTTCGTTTGGAACTGGAGAGCCGCAACTTTAAATTAAAAGAGCCACATACGGCTCACGAGCCGCATTTTGCCAACCCCTGATTATACAAGTTTCAGCAACAGTAGTTAATCAGTGGCAAAACTCTGATTTAATGTGCCTAAACTGCGTCAACAGAGTGTCAGAAATGTTTATTCCAACACGTTTTTGGTCTAATGTTAGTAAATTGAGCCCCCAACGCGCGGACAGTTTTATCATGCCTAAATTTTGATACAGTGTGTTAGAAATACGTTCTTTGTACATATTTCTATTCTCTGTTATCTCTCTCACTTTAATTCGACGGTCGTATAGCGACATTTGGTGAACTTTAGCGATGTTATCGTCAGTGGTTGCAGTTTTTGGACTTTCCGAGTGTTCATTGTCTCCCAAGTTGGTACAGCCACGTTTAAATTCAACCCAAAATTTCACGGTGGTAAATAAATGTGCAGCGTTCAACCCATCTTTGATTTGAGTAGGCGTATTGCCTTTCAAAACCAAATATTTAATGACAGCTCGATACTCGATTTTGTCCATTTTCACAAACCACTCACATCGACTCGTTCAAACGATTGTCGAGCAACAACTGCGCTTCCAAAATGGCTGATATTTTGGTGAATACCTGTCAAAAGATGCGGAACCACATTCCGTAACTTTTACTGACCAGTGCTGTCATCCTAATATTCTGGTCGGAAACTTTTCAGACCTTCTTTTTATATTAACTAAATAAACATTATTAATAGGCAATATCAATTCATTCTTCAGTTAGAATGACATATATTCAATTGTGTGTGATAATTTTTTGTTTCCTCTTTCATTGTTCTTTTGTTTTGATGCTTTTACTTCTTCACTTTTAAATTATTTGTTTGCGAGAGGGAATCAGATTTGGTTGCCTTTGATTCACAAACTGTTTGTATTCAGTGTCGTGGGACAAAATACATTTTTTTTAAATAATCAAAATTAAATATAACACATTAATCAATAACTCCCAAGACTAACCCAGAGATGGCGCTCGTAGTAAACCAGTAACCAGGTCTTTCTAGAGTACTAACCTTTGCTTGAAACGTGTCAAAATTTTAAGTCGATCGGACCAGAAACAGCTGAGTTATCGAGGTTGGAGTAAAGTCGTTTTGTAGTTTGTTTAAAAAATGGAAAAAAACGAGTTTCGTGTTCTGATAAAACATTGTTTTTTAATGGGTAAAAACACCGTGCAAGCGAAACAATGGATTGAAAAATATTACCCGGACTCTTGTCCATCCAAAGCAACGATTTGTCGGTGGTTTGCCGAGTTTAAACGTGGTCGTACCGACACAAATGACGCGGAACGCTCGGGTAGACCTGTGGAAGCCGTTACACCGGAAAATGTGAGTGAAGTGACAAAAATTATAATGAAAGATCGTAAAGTGAAGCTCCGTGAGATTGCTGAGATGACACAGATATCATATGGAAGTGTATTTACTGAAAAAGGTTTTTTGAAGTGAAGTGAAAAAGGTTTTTTCCAAGTGGGTGCCGCGAATGCTTTCGATGGAACAAAAACAGCAACGAGTCGATGATTCAGAAAGCTGTTTATCGCTATTTAATCGCAACAAAAAAGATTTCTTGCGAAAAAAAAAAAAAAAGAAAAAAAAAAAAGGGGGGGGGAAAGATTTGGAAAAGCGTTGGAACGATTGTATCACCCTAAAAGGTGATTAACAAAAGGTGTTATGTTGATGAATAAAAAAAATTTGCAAAAAAAATGTTGTTTTCAATGTTAGTCTCGGGAGTTATTGATCGATGTGTTACTATTGAAATATTAAGATGCAGTGATGATAAGGAATTTTAATATTATGTTTGCCTTTCTCCCATTTTTTGTACCTTATTTCAAATTTTGAAATTCAATCCATGAATATTCGTTTGAATATTGCGGGAATGTTTATGATGAAATGAACAATGTATAAGTCGTATTTGAAAAGTTACTTGATGTTAGTTACATTATAAATAATTCTATATTAAATTATATCTTATGACTAATTTTATGGTAAATTCTTATTAATTCTATAAATTGTTAAAATCATAAAATTCTTAATTAAAAACGCTAAATTTGCCCATTATCAATGTTGTTAGAATTTGTTTGTTTTCGATATTTTACCGTCGTACAATACGTAGTGATAGTTTGGAGACCTAATTTTAAAAGTCGCCAGAGAGTGATCGCCACGATGTGCATTGCTCTCTAAGCACTCCCGGTACTATAAGATAAACCGTGAAAATTTCAGTGGAATCAGTGGACTAAAATGAAGTAGTTTTCGAATGCAAAAATCGCCAAATTTGGCGTGCATCTGTTACTTCACATGCAATCATAAAAACACAACAGCTCTACCCTACTGGTATTATTCAAACTACTCTCTAAACACTCCCGGTATATAAGAACAAACTGTGAAATTTTCAGCGTAGTGGGTCAAGTAATTTTAGAATCTATGGGCACGAACATTGCTTTTTATTTATGTAAATTTCTTTTTAAGTAAACTTGTGATATTGGGCTATTCGCGGTTTTCTCTTCACTAACCTTGGGGACTTTTAATTAAGATTGATTGCTTTACTTAAAAAAATCTTTGCCCAACCAAAAATGAAACGTGAATATTCAAATCACAAGCAGATAGAAATAAAGTGAAGCGAGGGAGATAGGAAATATATAAACTCAGCTTGAGAGTCACGATAGAGGTCGGGTGGTTCTAGTGTTTGGCAATTGTTCCAGAGTCGAAGTTGGAGCCGAGAATTATTACAAGTTATCGGCTGTTTCGTGAAAGTTAGAAGTCAATACAGCCTCAGTTTGACATTAGAGGTAAGAGTCTGTTAATTTGTTATTGATAGATCAGGTTAATATATTTAGGGCGTTATCCAAGGGAGACATTGTTATATTTGTCGTTATACTAGTAATTTGTCAATAAACTTAGTGTTGAAACCTGTGTGACTCTTATTGTACGCTTTAGCGTTAGTACTTTGAGTTTAACTAAGGCAAAAGAGGTGAACAGGAATAGTCTGATGTCACAAACTCATAAAAATAAGGTAAAAATACGAGTCAAGGAGTTTGAACGAATTCATTTCTTTTTTATTAATTTAAGTGGGAAAAAATTGCTTCGTTTTCCCTTGCACATCGAGTCTAGGGGCGAATAAATCAAAGTATGACAGTACATTGAAAAAAAAAAAAAAGGAAAAGAAACATGCGTGCAACATACGTTTCTCTGATGCAGATAAAGCAAGTATTTTCCTCTAGACTCCCCGAGATTGAACAGAGTACTTTAAATGGTGGACTTACTTTGGACTTTCATTATGAGATGGCATACCATCAGCCGTCCAAGTGACTCCTAAACTTTGTTTGTTTTGTTTTCTGAGGGAGGGAAGAAGAAAGAAAAAGAAAAAAAAAAGAAGAAAAAAAAAGCTTCCCAACAGCGTCGTTAGGGATCCCCAGACTGTTCCTTAATGAACCCCGTGTCTGGGGGAGGAGTTGTACGGCTGTCATCAGATGAACTCCCAGTGACAAGTTCAACCTCCCCCCCCCCTCCTTCCCGTCAACAAACAACAAATGCAGTCGTTGGTGTGTTTGCAACTGAGTTGAAGTCAAATGGATGGAGTTTAATAGCATTCTTGAAATATTTACTATGACAAAATAAATAGCACAAATGAATAATCGATTTTTATGTCAGCGTAAATTTAAAAAAGTATACTTCAACGAGTGAAGAAATAATAACTAAAACAAAAAATTAAAAAAACAACAACAAAAAACGTACTTTAAAACTTTTATTATTATCTTTATGTCTTTATAATTTCAAGGATTGGAACTTGTTACAAAAGAAACAAAGAGAGAAAAATTTAAATTCCATTATTATAACTTCAAGAAATGTTGCTTTAAAGATAGAAGCATAACACGTGTAATAATATCCGACGCAACGTTATTGTAGTTATTAAGATAGCCTAAATAACAATTTGCATTCAAAAATTTATGGAAATGTGAGACTGATTCAAAAAGTGCCGTGTTGGGAACGGGATTTTAGACTTAAATAATAGGAAAACTTACTGTATTATTGTCGAATGATCGTTTTTCTTTTCACTAAGAATTCTTGTGTTCGACGCACTTCGCATACGGAAAAATTAACGCTATAACTTTTTCCGCCGATAAGATCGTCTTTGCCTTCTTTAGAGCAGATTTAGTGGAAGAGAGCCATTGTTTTTGACTTCAAATGAAGATGAAATGGAAGCAATCTTATTTTAATTTCTCAGTTATGTTTATTATGAATGAATTAGTATTACATTTATTTGGGTGCCATAAAACAGATGAAGGCACACAAAAAAAATAATGTCATCTTGCCTTAGAAATACCATCTGTCGTCAAGAACATGTATTTTTTGAACCATCTTTGTAGTTACTTTTAATGTTTGTAGGTATTATTAATTTGCATTATGTTGACCTTAGTCTTTACTTTGCAAAAATAAAAGTTTAGAAGAATTTAGGATAAAAATTAAATAATAAATTATATTTATTTATAAATTTACTTAATAAATAAAATCGTGTTCATATATTGAGAAGATTTTTCTACAAAATTCTTGCTCCTGATTAATCATATTGATTGATTTCCCGCTTAAAAGGTTGCATGTATTTTTAATTCCCACTTTAAAAAAAACATTTCAAAAAGGATCCTCAAGGACCCTAAGGATATATTTACCAAAACGGTCATCAATCTTTATTTGCTTAACAAAGCTACTGACCCGTCTCTTTGTATTTTGACAGCGGGCTCCAACAAGAGCGGTAAACAAACTATCACATACACTTGTATGACTACCCCAACGAATACACATTAAAAATGAAACATGTATTAGCTACTACTTATAAAGAATTTATCATTTGCAAACTTCCTTCTTAGTTCATGCACCATTTTGGGAATATCTCTTGACCTCCCAGTCGACTTTGAAAGCAGAAAAAACTCGACAGGCTTCGGGTCAACTAAGAGTGATCCACTCAGGACGCGACTTCTGGAGTGTGATTTATTCTGTGGAACTTCCTCTTTACCTGGATTCGAAGTGAACGGAGGCAATTTGTAGGCTGAATATTAATTCCTATGTCATCTTTCATAAATATTCATGCACGTTTTAGTATATAATAAGCGGAGCTAAATATAACAGCGTTGATGGTGACGCTGTACTTCTATGTGTTTTTCTCGGTGTTTGATCTCTCTGTCGTGTTATATAATATGATAGGACTTTTTATTGCTTCGTTGCAAATAAGAATGATCGATGGGGGAGGATGAGCTTATGAAAACAACTGGATCATCGGAACTGCACAAAATGATTACGATTCTAATTACAGGTGCTCCAATTTTGAGCTGCGGAATAGGTTTGAATAGAAGCGTGATAATTTTTTTTTATTGAAAAACTGCATTCAGTTTGCAGATGAAATGTGAAACGGTTAGCAAGCCTATCTCCCTTCATTTGTCCTTAACGGTATTTAAAAGACGTTATTCGATTGGGCAAACTTGACTTGTGAGCTATATAAATCATCATTACCATATAAATTGAAGAGAAGTGAACAAAGAGGAATCTGATAGAAGGGAGTCTCTAAAATTTTAGTAGAAGGAAAGTGGACATAAGGCAGAGGGGAAAATTAGAGAGAGAGAGACTGAAATGCTTGAACTGCGGCATTACTCCGGTGAGTGAAGTGAGATTAGGTCGGACTGGCCTTAATAATGTTAGACAAACCGATTAACTTCCGACGTGGACGCGTGAGAGTCGGTACCACAAGCGCGATAAGAACCTTGCGGAGCTAAAAGGTCGGAAAGAGGTTATATTCGAAAAAGACGAATAAAAATCGGTTTGATTTTCAATACTTACTTTTGCCTGTGGGAACTCAATCAATTTATGAGGAAGGAAATACGTGATAGGAGTGATACCGGGACGTCACGCAATTTTATTGAGCTCCATTTTTATATAAAAGAATAACTATTTTTGACAATAGATGGCGTTGCTTAGATAAATTGAAAGAATTGAATTGAATTCATTCGAAACCATCCGTTAAATGGCATTCAGTCAAAAGTTAGTCTAGCTTTGAGAGGCCTTTGCTGTCCAAAGAAAAAAATTTGCTGCTGCGCTAAATTGTCGTCGCTATTTTGAGTCGATTAGCTACCGTCCATTCGTCATAAACCTCGAAAACCGAGTTATAATCCAAGCAATGGGTTGCTTTCGGTGAATCTGCTCTGAAGAAGACGAAGTTATAGCAACAATTTTTGGGGTGGGAAAGGTAGCGTGTTTGTGAATTTGTTAGAAAAAGCGGAAAAAAAGAAAGAAAAAAAAAAAAAAAAAAAGGAAAAGAAACCAAACAATGGACAATACTACAATGTGAATTACTCAAATTCCTTTCCTAACACAGGCAATTTTTTGAACGACATTAATATAACAACACTTTTCATATCTTAACACGTGTACTATTTTTAAAGAATGTGTTTAACTTCATATAAGCGTTTGAATAAGAAAGTAAATTTACTTCGTTCATTGTTAGTACTTATTTGATGACTATCACTACTAAAGTGGTAGTCATCAAACGAGAAAGCAACATTTAAGTAGAATAAAGGAAACTTGAATATCCTTAAATTTTTTAGTAATCGTTAAATCAAATTGAAAGCAATTGCTATGGCAAAAGAGAGAGAGAGAGATTCATTCTTGCTACATCATTCTCAACCATGAAACAATTTGTAAGCAGGAGCATTTGACTGCTTTAATTTTTTTTGTGAGAGGGACTATACCAAACAAGGAACACACTTTTTCAGGTCGAAAAATGATTCTATTTTCGTACAGATTCATTTTACTGTATACTTGCATTTGTTATATTCTGAGTTTTTAACATTTGAAAGCGTTTCATCGATGCGAAAATTTTCCTTTAAATGTGAAATAATCATTTAGCGTTATTGAACAGCAGACAGCATGTGGAACACACATATAAGGAGAGAAAAAAGTTAACGTGCTAGAATGAGTGGAATAATGAAATGCGATGCTCGCTTTTAGAATCACGAGTTGAAAATATAATACAATTGATCCTCTCTACTGTGTGTATAATGAACTTTATTACTGCGTGTGCATAAGCCAACAAAATTCCTACTTAACTAATGTTAATTTAAACGCTTACAGTGAATTCCAGAGAAAATGAAAGTCCGCTTTTAAGAAAATGAACTTCTCCTTTCCACAGATTATTTTTCAAAACTTCTAAGGTAATTTTACACATACTGTTAGAGGTTCAGTTTAGTTTTTATTAACGTCGCACTAGAAGCAACACGAGGGCTATTGGCGACGAACCTCGTAATTTTGAACCACGGTCAAGTGACGAGGACGACACCTGAGCTGGCACCCCCTCTCCTAACATCCACACCACGCCAACGGGAGGACTTTGGGCCCCGAACAGATTTAACGTGCATCAGCCCCGGCTACACGGCGGGTCTTTGATGGCCAAGGATCGAACCCGCGACTGAACAAAAACCGCCGGTCACGAATCCGAAATCATGACCACTAGGCTACCGAGGCCCACACATACTGTTAGAATCCAGAAAGACAGCATTCTTAAATTTCTGTTTCAATTTCTACTATTTCACTCTCCCCCCCCCCTGTTTCAAGAAACCTCTAACTAAGATCCACTACCCATTAAACAGTATTCGTTTTCCTTCATTATCTTATCCTCCCCTCCAGGAATACACATTGAACCTCTACATAAACCAGATTCTAAGAATCACCTCTTAAAAATCAGAGCAACAGTAAAGGATCATAAATCATCTTCTAACGTAGCATTCTTTTCTATCTGAAATGCTATTTTCATATGAATGCTTAGAACTGAACAGATATTTTGACATTTCAGCAGTATCCTGAAAAAATCCTTCAAAATGACGACTTTTGTACAGAGGAAAGCGTTTTTTTATCGAGAATAAAATAATAATAAAATGTATTGCAGATGAAGCCAATTTTCTCTTTTAATCAAGATACATGATTAAACTGTAGCAGTTATACAAAATTAATTTAATCATAAGTTGATTATAATGCTTCAAAAAGGAATCAACAGTATTTAAGAAAACCATATGTGAATATGCAAATTCTATATACAATTTTAAATGTAATAATAGCTAGCCTAATTTTTTTTCTTTTTCTCAAAGTCATATTCATTAATAAAATATAATTTTTACTTTTATGTTTTAATGTAAAATGAAGTGCAGAAAAAATTCTGACTGTTGTGAATAACAATACATATCTCAAAACTTATTTTAGTAGTAGTAATCTGATTTTTAAAAATATGTATGAAATGTTAATTTTTAAAATTATATTTGAATAGGAATGATACAGTCGGGGATAAAAAAAAAAACAGAACTTTGAGGAAATAGAAAATTTTACATTATTTAAATCTTGAGTACTGTTTAAGAATCTGTAATGTTGCCTTGTCGTGCAAATATGGTTCATGTTTCTACCAGCCAACACCAGAACCTCGGTTTTATTTTGTAATTCATCTCGGCACAAGCATATTTTCTAAGAACATTAACTTTAAGAAGTGCATGAATAAAGTGGTTAAATTGTGTAAATAAAAATTAAAGTTTCAACAAATAAAAGGGCTAGATAATATGCTCAGCCCTATACAATGGTGAACATTTGTAAGTGTTTTTACACTTTATAATGAATTATACATATCTATAGTATTTGTGTCATGTACCGAATACAAAAGAAATTGTTTATTTTTTCGGTGTGCATGAATGTTGAAGTTCATGCGTAGATAAAATCTGAATATACTGTACCAAATATTTGTTTAAATTTTTGCAACAGTTTTGGGTCACATTATAAAAAAAAATACCAAGATATAAAATATCTGTGTTTAAACCTTAACTATATAAGAAGCAAATTTTGAATTACAACACAAACAAGTAGGGGCTCCTAACCCCCTGTTATATGAGTTTAAAACAGATAACTTTTAAAATGTGAGATAATAGTGATGAAACACAAGACAATCACTCATAATATGATGAACAGTATTAAGGGCATAATAGAAAGGTTGCCTCATTAGATTGTGAAAATTTGGTTCCAAAATACACATTAAATTTGAGTTTAAATTAGAACCATGTTCCCTAAAAAATATATATTCTGAAATATCTTACTCCTGTGATAAATTATCTGAAATTTACTTCAATTCCTTTCAGAATAATCTGGAATAAAAGCTATTTTTGTCAATGTTTTATTTTGTGTGTATACTTTCTTATTTTTAAGTACCAAAGTGTTATTCTATAAAATATTCTCAGCATCATACAGAAATATTCACATGTATGATAATAATTTTCAACACTTATCTGTACGAATTAAAGTCAAAGAGTTTCTAAAAATACGATTACAATGTAATATTATGAATAGCCTTCAACGCATAAATAATTACTCATAAGAAAATCGTTTTCTAAACTGATTAATAACAATTCTTAAGATATAATAGAATCTTTCTGGAGATATAACAATATAATATTTCAAATGTGCGATGTTTTATAAACCTATAAATATTTTTTATTTAATTTTCCATTCAAATTTGAAAATTCTCAATGTATAAACCAACAAAATTTCCAGACAATTTCGACAAATGTTCAAAATAAATTATATCTGAAATAATATTATTATGAATAAAATTATTAGTAAAAATAAAGAAACATTTTTTTTTTTAAATTTTAGCAAATCACAGTTATGGTATCCACCTACCTTCGAAGAGGATTTTTGAAATAATTGAAAAATAACTATTTATATGCATTATTCTATAGGATATGGTTCAACTCTTAAAATGTAAAATCGCATAAATTATAAAGTTTTAATATTTTAGATCAAAAGATGCATAAAAATAGCAGGAAAGTGTCACTTGTGCAAAACACCAAATCTAAAATTTGAATAGTTATTTCAATTATGTAAATTTTATCATGAAGAATTGAATCTAATTCAGGATTTGTGCCTCTCTCACAATTATAACCCTGATAATTAAATATTTATAGGAAGTCGTATTTTTAACTTACAGAAAAAATGGAAAAATTTGAGATAATTTATGACTTATATCAACAATAAAATGCAAAATAACAAAATTATTGGATTTATAGTGTATTCCATGAAAGTTTCATAACATTAAATGCACAACCTTTTTCAATATGATGGTGTGCGCTGAAGCAAAACATGAAAATCTTGATTTTGAGAAAATGCTAAAAATACATTTCAACCCAGAAACATACCTAATTAATTAAAAATTTAACATTAACAGGCCCCTGATTTGTAAACTTCATTATCTATATAACTTAAATAAGTTATTTTTTTCTTCATGATGGCCTTTAAAACTTTCCTACGCTTACATAAAACAGGTATTGTATGGCGCTTCGAATACATGATTCGATTGTTATCCAATTTTTCGTATCGCTTTGCAGTGAAGTATATTTTCAATGTACAGCTTAGTAAGACTTTTAAGCAGCCTTGATATCCGACGGTTAAATTGTATAAAGCATCATGTGCACCCAATTTCACACTTTTCAAACGAACAAAAATTTCTTTTGGTACTCTTTTTCATATTACACCATTAAAAGATTCATTGGCATTTTGGGTCTTGGTTGGATGATATTTTTATGGCGATATTGCGTAAAATATCAATGTAAACAAACATTAAAGTTCCATTTCCAGTAGCAGAATGCTATTTCCAGTTCCAAAAAAATTGACACAGACTATTATTAAAATGCTTATAACTCAAGTTCTAAGTAAGATGAAAACAAAATTGTGAGAGAGTACGAACTCATTTTAATATTCATGTATTCTACCGCGTGTAGCGTCTTAAATACGAAATATAGATCGAAATATTTAAGCGGACCATATTTGTTTTTGAGCCCCAATTTTTAAAATACGTTGTCAGTATATAATAGGAACTTTTGCAGTCCTTATAACTGTAATAATTTTTTGAGAGTGTTGATTTATATTCTTTTTGGTTTTGAATTCATGAACAGTTTTACATTCGATAAAGATATACGTTCAGATCTGATACAAACATACTCATTTCAAAATGAGTACGTCTGGATATTCATTTTTGAGTATTTTTTTTTCTCCATGTAGTTATTACAAACTCGCGACCGACGTTGTTTCCATCGAGTCGTGGGGTTCGAGAGCGATATCAATGAAAAACTACTATTAAGCTGGGCTGATGCACCTTAAATCTGTGAAAGCTCCAGGACGTGAAGTGGAAGCTTGGAGAGGAGGGTGCCGATAGTTCAAATGCCATCCTCGTCACTTGACTAAGGTTCAAAACAACGATCACCGTCACCAACAGCCTTCGTGTTGCTTCAATTAAACAGTCAATCAACCAATTGCAAGAGCTATTTTTGCCATCCCTCCCCAAAATGATATTGAAAATTTAATAAATTTTCAGACATATTGTCTTACACCGTGTTGGGTTAAAAAATATTTTCCTTTTAGCGTGATTGCAAATTCATATGTGCGAAGGACTTCAGCTGGTATGAAATGCGTCTCCCCTTACTAATTTCTTGAACAAAATAAATTAGGAAGATGCGAACATTATTTTAACCTGAAATGAATAACTCGTCATATATTAATCATATTTCATTCAGCAGCATAGCTTAAATTTTACATAATCATAAACTCTTTTTAATAAAATTAAAATTGTTTATTTAATTCTGTCCGTGCCATTTTTCACTCCGTATTTCTTTTGTGATAAATCATAGAAAAAATAAAGATTGGTATTACAACTATCAATTAAATCGATCGTACTTGTGTGGATATACGTTTAGGGATGATTAGTGTCCAATTATTTTGATTACTTTGAATGTACCATATGAAAATTTCTTAGCTCTTTCTCAGCTCATCTGAACTGGGAAAGAAGAATGTTTCAATAATAATATCATATTTTGACTTTATCATTGAGTACTGACTGAAATATCCGGCAATGCGCGGGAGTTAGATATTTTTTTTATTAAAATTTGTATTATATGAGGTAATAAATCCGCTACACTCGAACTAATGACATTATGAAAACTATTCATTTTTCCTTATCATTACAAAATAAATTTTTTAAAAAATCTTAAAGGGATACTACATATACAAGCAGAACAATATCTCCTTTACCAATGTGTTATTATTTAACTGAACAGTTTCTTGAAACTTAGTCTAATACTTTTCAATATTCTAATTTCTAGACCCTGAGAAAACGTTTAGCTCTTCCGTAAGTTTAATCTAAGCGAAAAGTTTAGTGTGGAATGAAACGAATAATTAACGAAAGAGAAAATAACAGGAGTTTTTTATTATTTCAAAACTAGCTGACCCCTAAGCATTCCAAGACGGAAGCCAAATTAAAAGGTAATTGGAAGGATTTGAGAAAAAGTCTGTCTTAATTCCGAATAAATTTGCCCTTATTTCAATCGTTTCTTGAATTCTCTATACATTTTTTTAGTCTACTGATTAATGCATTAATCAGTGGACTAAAAAAGTTATTTATGTGAATATTATGAGAAATATTTCACTGTTTTAATATATTCCTGAAAAAAAAATGTTCCTTACTGGTGGAAATAAACATGAATACAGACACAATTACATACAAACTTTCTACTTTATTTTCTCATTAAATATAGAAAAGATAGTGCAGGGTTAATCAAAATGATTCATCCAATTTCAGAATTCCACATTTTCATAAATAAACGACACAGAATGATAATACATGAAAACAAAGGAAAATAAAGGTCATTTTTTTTACAAGTGTTCTATATAACTGCTTTTAGATATACGTGTAATGTCAATTCAGTATGAAATTTCCTACCAAACACGTTATAAAGAATCATAGGTAATTGATTGTACAACAGAAATCTATTGTTTTAGATCCGTTACTAAATTTGCGGGTGATTGTGGCGCAAAACACTTTATCTTTTACTCCCCCCCCCAAAGGAAGAAATCGCATGAGGTATCAGATGATTAGACACAGGAATCACATATCAGATGACTTAGGTGGCCAGTTGTATAACATCTATTCATCTGCTCCACTGCGACCGATGCAACTTCGAGGTAGCTCCATGAAAGCGTCTAAAACAGTTTTCGTGAAGCAACTTCCCGAAAGTACACGAGGGCCATCTATTGTTCACAATATACAACTTCCACAGTTTTCCTTTGCATTCATGTATTACTTTTCATTCTGTGCCGTTTATTTTTGAAAGAAAGGAATTTTGGAACAGGATGAATCATTTCCATTAACCATGTACTTTAATTGCTCACTTATGATTGAATCAATGAATGAATTCGTTTTTTCTCTTTTGTACGCTCTGTGTTTCATATTTCCTCTCCTATTTTACAATGATAATCAGAATCTTTAATTCATACTTCTGAAGAGAAAAATCGTATTTTGTTTGAATGTTTTCTAAACTTTAAGAACTTAACATGACATGTAAGAAAATGTTTTTCAACGACAAGAGCTTATGTTGATATTGTGTGGTATATTTTTACGATGTTCAAGTGTATTCTGAATTAAGGTCTTGTATCTGTAATACTAAATTGTTGAAACCAGCATATTACTTGCTCGAACATAAATCATGTCTGAGTCTTGATTTTTAATATAATCTGCGTCATTTATTTTTATTTTATTATTTTTTTTTATATTAAAACTTTTTAAAAAGTACATTTTTCCTTTTTTAATAGACTTTCTGAACTTATTTTGATTATTTAAGAAGATTCTAAGATTTTTTTAAAAACATGTTCTTTTGACTATGGAAACCATGAGAAATAAATCTTTTGACCTTCAAATAAATTTGAACATTTTAGAGAATATGAACAAAAAAGCAGGATATTTCATCAAAGTAAAAAAAAAAACTATGAATTTATTCTAAGATTAATTTATTAATGTTAATTTATGACTCTGCTAATATATTTCATTCCGAGATCCTCCCCAAACAAAATTGGTTACTTTTTTAAAAAAAAAAAAACTCCAGAACATTTTATAAATTATTTTAGCATATTTTTAATTAATTGCCTATTGTAAAGTTCTGCGCAAAGCATTTCTGTTCGATTCTCCAATACCATTTCAAACTTTAAAATTAAACCTTGAGCTTCCCAAAACTCTTAAGTCACCCTTCTCCGAGAATAAGAACTGTACTGACCAGGGGTCAGGGGGGTCGAGCATAAATAACACCGACCATTAGGCAGCCACCTGCGGACAATTAATTACGGTAAGTATTCGCTACGAGAAGTGTATTGGAAAACTTTTTTCGAGAGGTCCCGGATGACCATTAAAGGGTCGTATCTTCCAATAGCATGAAGACGATATGTGAATGGGTAATGCGAAAACCTTCGTGTTTTATTTATTTATTTTTAATTCCGCTGGCTCAGTTGAGAAGACTGCTTCTACTTGGGTTGCTACTTTTTTTTACGTTCTTTTCTTAAGATATCGAGTTGTGCACCATTTACAGCGTTCCCCCCTTCCCCCCCCAATTCCTCCATCCTAAGTTTGTTTCGAAAAAGCTATTTTTCTTTCAGAGTGTTTTTGAATTCTGTTTCAATCCATGTGCATTTTATACAGTCAATATTTTAAATTTTGTACTATTATTATTATTTACATATATTAAATATTTAAGGTTAAATATGAGACAGGGATTGTGTTACAAACGGAACAAAAAACCGTTACATTGTTGTGAAATACAAAAAATGCCGGAAACAAATCGGCAAACTTAGACATAGCTGGCTGTCTATAAATAAATTTCATTTCCATCCGCGGGACATATTTCCTACAAATGAAAGTCACATGGGATGCATTCTGAGCAGTTAGGATGATATATTTTTTTTTATTTTCTTAATTTACCTTCATATCAGGAGCCTTGTGATTTGATTTGTTACCTATATTCTTTATATTGTGACATTTTGCTTAACTCTGGTGCACATGTATAACAATATTACATATCAAGCAGATTACATTTCACGTCATCACGAAAACATTCCCTCTTTTCTTGGAAACACCGATGTTTGTTTCAATGTTTTGCGAGGGCCTGAACAGACGAATCGTTGTTAAAACAAAACGATAAGATCTTAAATAAAATACTTTGTTGTCTGAAAATGGAACATTAATGATAGGGCACACCAAGCCAGGCAGTGGAGTACTTCGATACTAACCCTGGAATGAACATCGCTGACTTGACGCTTGTGACCTGTGATTGTTGTGTCTCTTAACCATAACCGAAATAAAAAGGACGCTCACCCACAGTCACTACGTAGCTCTGATGCGACTGTAAAATCAAACAAAACCAATGTAATTAAGCCAACTAATCGATGGATTCAAAACTAAAATCTTAAGCAAATGCGCATTTTTTCTGTGTGTTCTTTCTATAGAACAATAATTTTAGTTTCTTACACATTTAAAGTAGGACTTTGTTCTCTGTAACAAAGTTAAAAGAAATAAATAAAATAAAAATTCTGTTATGGCGTCATTGACGGCATATGGAAATAGAAAGTTTCCTTCAATTTTTTCCCGATTGTCGCCATTTCGGTAACACTGTTCTTTTTTTCTTATTTATTTATTTATTTTCGAATTAACTGTACCAACCCGTTTTAACGTTAATAACAGGGTTATTATATATCATTAACACATCTCTCTCACATTATTCATATTCCTTTATCTCCATTTTGTAATCTCCCTGGCAGACACATGCTTATCTCTAGAAAGTGCCAACAGAACGGACGATGTGCAAACTGCCCGCAGTGATTACGCAGAGCTCCTTTTCATTAAGAAAATCAGTCCAGATTTTTTTTTTTTTTTTTTTTTTTGCGAGATTACAGTCCAGTTACATTTAAAACCAGATCACTAACTCAGCATGGAATCAGGATTCACTTTATATGCAACACCCAGCACCCTGCTTCAGTCGCTACTGATGTCGTTTTGGATAAGGATAGACTGGTCATTCAGTGTAAAGTGGTGTAAGTCAACAACACCTGTTTGAGACACCTGTTTTTGTTTATCTTTGTCGTTGTTCGTCCGATAGCTTCATTCTGCTAGAATTCTTTATTCGCGGATTATTCTATGGCCAAAAAAAAAAAAGAGTTTAGTGTACTATTTGGGTGAACCTGAGCTCTACGTGATTAAAATAAATAGTAAAAACCAAAATAAAATTGAGCATTTTTGTTCTGATTTGGTTGAATTATTCTCGTGCTCCTTTTGTACAAAGGCCCAGTGATGAAAACGTTATGTCATTGTCTAAGGAAAGTCCTGTTATTATATTAAGTAATATCTTTGCACGGTGTTGTACTGAATATCTATCGTGATAAAAGCCTTCATATTCAGGTTTGTTTCTATATGAACAAGCGTAAGCTATTATTAGATCAGAGGGGATCTTAGATTGATTTTGAGCTACTCAGTTATGAATGAGGAATGCAACTTTTACGTTTCGATCAATAACAAAATCGTCAAATAAATTGTATTAAAAACAAAAATCACAAAGTAATATCAATATGACGCCCTTTTCTTATAAAGCAGGCTATTACATTTGTATTGTAAGGGTAGATTGGAAAGTAATATTCTCACATGATCATGACTTTTTATTTGTTTCTCAGTTTTCAATTTTTTTCGTTGAACTGTTAAGTTATGGGTACCCTCTACGTAATACAGCTGTTTTCTGTGTTCGTCGAGAGTTCCTACTACGCCAAAAAGTGTCTTTTGCCTCTTCGCAAAGATGATAGTGCACTTTAAGGGACATCCTTTTCGCTCTGACGACGAGGTGAAATTTACCTTTAAGCCTTATATCGATAAGAACCGCTGGAAGTATTCCCAGGTGGATTTACTCTACTAGTTACTGGTTAACATAAATGCGTTGGAAGGGATGGAGACTGTATCGAAAAATGAGTTGCGCATTACGTGGAGTACACATGTAACTTTCAGGTACAACAAGAATGCTGAAAGTCGGGTATTAGTTAAAAAAGTTATATCCATAATGCATTACTTTTAAACCAAACGTAGTAGAACTTGCTGCTGAAGCATTGTATTTTAATGCATTGGAGACTTTTTTGAAGAAAAAAATTAAATTCAGTGAATCTCTCTCTGTGAATAGTTCTAACCAGTAGCAAACTAAGAAACTAAACATTTTAGCCGTGGTGACTTCCTGGTTGAAATCGTGAACTCTGCAGCCTACAATCAAGAGTTGGAATCCTCTGAAACAGGCTGGGTTATAACTAGGAATCTTTACAGTGTTCAGGTTAATTTAATCTAAGCTCTTGAGCTATCACATACTGGTGTATAATTTTGAGCCTTTAAATCAAATATAATACAAAATAACCTTTTAGTTTCAAATTATGGTTTTACAACATATTTACTTTAGAACAAGAACAATTTTCTTACTTCTGTAAAAAATGTTTTCATGTATTAATTTTAATTTTCGCAAATGCTCCTCATTTGAGTTTCTCATTAGGCGGCCGCGGAAGCCGAGTTGTCACAGTCACGAGCTCCTGATTGATCAAATCTGGGTTCGAGTCCTGAGCCCACTGAAGACCCGTTATATAGTCGGGCTGATACACATTGAAATATGTAAAGACTCCGAATCCTAACGTTGGGATGGCGTGGTTGTTTGAACAGTAGGGTGCCAGCTCGTCACCCTCTTAATTTGACCATAGCTCAGAATTAAGATAGCTGTCACCAATAGGTCTAAGATCTATTTTCTTAAGTTGAATTTTGTATATGTGTTGCTTTTTGGTTTAGATTCATAGGCATTTTTGCTCATGTAATTATGATATATATGAGCTTAAAGACTCATTACAGGCTTATTATAGACTTAGCTTGTTTGCCCTCATGGGATCTGATTATTAAATCATGAAGGCTTCAAAATCCTCCCGCAGTGTGGCGTAAGAAAGTGAGGTTCCAGCTCAACTGGGCAATGGACAAGACAGTGGCTCAACATTTCGATGTCCGCTACCAAAATCCGACCTATTGCTTCTGAGTTAGACATTCATCAATCAATCAATTCATTGCAGCTGAAAAAAAAAATTGACAAAGCAGGGTACTACTGGAATAAAAGGTAGATACACCGACTTGTTGCAAAGTAACCTCCTTCGAGACTTACACCACTTGTGTCTCTTGCACTGATGTCATCCTCAGCCAGAGCTTCTCGACACATCAGCAATCACAAACACCCAACCCCTCTCACCGGACTACGTGACGGAGCTGCAAAATCGTACCTCATTCGTCACCCAGACCGCCCCTATTTTTTTCGCAGCTCGTAAGTTGTTCCTGTTTTTATCAATTACCCAGTTCATCCACCGGAAATTTATCTTCATTAGGGGATAATTAAAGGTTGTGTGTGTGCCCAACAGGAATCCTTATCACATTCAACAGGCGTTTGGATTTCCCGGCAGGGTGCTTCGGAGGAAAGCCACTCCGGTACACAACGAAGTAGGTGCAATTGAAAAATAATATTTAAGAAGGAATAGAATAAACGAGACAAAGCGGAATGGTGCTCAAAAAGTGAAATTACTCAGCAAACACTCTGTAATCACCTGGAAAAATGTTCGCTATTGTTTTCGGGGATTCACACAGGATATTGTAGATATTTTTCATGACCGACGAATAATCAATACACTATGCTACGTAATGTGAACTTTTGGGGAAGGTTAAAGAGTAGCATGTCGATCCAAAAGTCTTTTCATTGCGATCCCTAGTGTTCTCTTGCTCCAGGACCCCACACAGCCGGTGTACACACGAGAAAAAATTTCACTTGACAACATCCTTCTTATAGACCAGACTCATCACCAACTGATTGATTATTGTTTCGTGTTGTTTCTGGTGCGATGTTAATAAAATCAACCAAATAATTATTTGGTTGGTCCCCTCGCAGAAGTGTTAGGAGAAAGATTTTCATTGAATGAAAAATTGATGCGCAATAGAAGCTTAGTACAAGCTCAGTTACTATTTGTCATACGGGAATTAAAAAAAAAATCCCAGCGCATTGAAAAAATGTGTAGATTGTAAAGAAAAACATAAAGAAAAGAAGCATTAGTGTGATTGTGGTAATTTATATTTCAGAAAAATAATAATAAATTATATTTATATATTATTATAAAAAAACTTTAAAACTAAAGTATTCAAAAAATGTTTATAATTGTTCTTTTTTTTGTTGGTGTTTTGGGTTATAGAGATAATTACACCAGATAATATAAAACTAGAATTGTTTGGAATAGTAATTTTGTTAAGAATATATCTAATAACTCTAGATGTGTGTATAGATTGGAAACTGGATCTAATCAAAATGAAATAGAGACAAATAGTAATATTGAGGCGAATTGTTATGATAATTATTTGCAGAATTTAAGTGAGATAAGATTGAAATATAAAAATTGCAGTGATAAAAGATGCAAAACATATCATGATAGATGCAGAACAAAGAGATGAAAAATCCCAGTTTACTTTCTGCAAAACGAACAACTGTATTTATATGATGAAATGTAAAATATGTGAATACAAATATATAGGTCAAACATCTAATTATATTAATATTAGAATGAATCAACATAGATCAGATTCAGAGAGATACCAGAAGGAAAATCAATTTAGTAGAATTGAAATCGAGCATTTTAATATGCATGGATTTCATAACATTTACTTATATATAATTAGTATTATTCCCAATAAGATTAAGAGGTTATGTTGGGAAAATTTCTATATAGGATTTTTTAAGACAAATTACCCATATGGTTTAAATATAATATATCATGATAGAAATTTGCTTCAGTTGATGAAGCGAAAAGATATTATGGAATGTGTTTATACCGAAGATAAATGTAAAAATAAAAATGTGAGAAATAATAGAGGTAAATGTAAAAAAAGGAAACATATGGACACAAATATTATTAGGAATAACATTATAGAATTATAAAAAGATTTTAAAAAGAACTTCAACATTAAAAAAATTAAATTTTCATATTCGGATTAAAGAGGGCTGAAATTAGAGTTGCTAGGGAGATACTTGAAAAACTACTGGATGAACAAGGTTATCATACTATGAAAGACCTAAGTAATTACATAATTAAAAAACTAAATATCAAGATGCATATTGATAATGAAAATGTAACGGAATATTGCACATTTCAATTCTTAAACAAATCCTTCAATAGGATAAATTTTTCGAGTGTTTTTAAAAAATACATGCATTTATTCCCAATTAAAAATATAACTATAAAAAGTATTTTTAGGTGTAACAAAAAATTGGGAAAATTAATATTTAATTATAATTATGGAATGGATCTGGAAATGTTGGGTCAATGTGCGTGTGTGTGTGATCGGTATGGTGACTTTGTGGATGAATATCATGTCCACGTGGTCACTGAGGATTTGAATTTAATTAATGATGAAAAATTAAGAAATATATTGAGGAAAGGAACAGTCTACAAATTACAAATAACAGAGAGTATTATGTAGCTAAAAACGAAATATGTAAGGATTTAGATGACTTTATTATCAAAATAGCTATCAAACATAGTATGCCCTATGAGGCCTTTAAAGAGTCTGCAATGATCTAAAAAATGTTAATTATAGATTTAAAATTGGAATAAAATTCAAAGATATTAGATTTTCTATAGTAATTTACAAAAAAAAATTATAATTGTATATGTAGATAAAGTTCCTGAAAATTTTGCACTTATTTGTAGGCAATTTTACTTCAAAAAGATGGTTGAATATTTTCAGGATAATGAAGCTTTTGTTCTCTCAAAATGTAAAGACAGAGAAATTATTAATAGGTTAGATGCATTTCACAAAAAAAATTGGTTTACAGTTCAATAATAAAAAATTCCCTCATGTTTTCTTAACTCCTAAATTCCATATGAACCCAATTAAATTCAGAACTAATAAAAATTGATATAATACATACATAACTAAACCTGATAAAATCTTGCAGAATGTTTTAAATAATATTTTAGAAAATCTTGAACAAACTGCTATTATTAAAAATAGTATAGAATTAATTAATTTCATAGGCAATACACAGGTACAGGCAATCTACAGTTATGATTTTCAGGATCTGTTTAATTCCATTGATATAGAAGATATGATTAGAGTTATGATGATACTCTATAATCAATATAACATAGAAAATACGATAAAAATGAACAAATTTGAAAACCTTTTACAGTTAGTACTGCTGGAAAATTATATACTTTTCAATAAGCAAATATACAAGCTGATAAAAGGCCTATCTCAGGTTGGACCAGCTAGCAACATTCTAGCTAACCTATATTTACATTTTTATGAATCAAACCACATGAACAACTCTCTTTAAGATTTCTATAGATATATAGACGATCTAATAATTTATAGTAAATGTAAAGATTTTAAGCCGAACATTGATTTTCTTATCATAATTATTTGATTTTACTGCAGACAAATTCAGATACTGGTGGGGCAAAATATTTGGATGCAGAGCTACAGCTAAAAGATCACATCATTTACGAGGGTTGCTATTTATACTTCTGGCCTTGGCAACAGTAAGTGTTTCTAGGCGACCGCAGACGATTTTAATCGAAAGTTTGATATTTTTAAACATAAATTCAGCAAACGATTTACCATTATAGCTTTATTTGTGTTGTTGACAGTAAATTGAAAAGTTCTTCTCTGTCAAAAAATGGAATTGAATCGTGAACATTTCCGTGCCATTATTTTTCATAACTTTCGACGTGGATTGTCAAGACAAGAGTGCTTCGATGAACTTAATTCTTTATACAGCGATAAAGCGCCATCCTACAGCACTGTAAAAAATTGGTATAACGAATTTAATCGTGGTCGATGTTCGATCCAGGACGAATCCCGTGCAGGTCGTCCAAAATCCGTTGTTGTGCCAGAAAAGATCAATGCTGTGCGTGAACTGATAAAGCAAGATCGTCATGTGACATACCGTGAGATAGAGGCGTCTTTGGACATTAGTATGACTAGCATCAATAAAATATTGCATGAACATTTGAGCGTAAAAAAAATTTGTTCGCGTTGGATCCCGCATAATCTGACAAACGCTCAAAAAAAGGCTCGTGTCGATTGGTGCAAGGAAATGTTGGAAAAATACATTCAAGGTACATCAAAGGCTGTGTATAACATCTACACAGGTGACGAATCATGGATCTATGCATATGAGCCGGAAACAAAACAGCAATCAACTGTATGGGTCTTCCAAGATGAGGCAAAACCAACAAAAGTTGTTCGAGGAAGAAGCACATCGAAACAAATGATCGCCTGTTTCTTCGGCATTAACGGTCATGTGGCAACAGTGGCGTTAGAGCAACGCAGGACGGTCAATTCTGAATGGTACACGACCATTTGTTTGCCAGAAGTCATCGGAGAAATTCGAAAAAAGCAGAAGAACAGGCGAATCATTCTTCATCATGACAATGCGAGCTCTCACACATCGACTCAAACAAAGGCATTTCTGACGGAGCGAAAGATCGAACTGATGGGTCATCCGCCGTACAGCCCTGATTTGGCACCCAATGACTTCTTCTTATTCCCACACATCAAAAATAAATTACGTGGACAACGATTTTCGACCCTCGAAGAAGCGGTTGATGCATTCAAAACGCATGTTTTGGAGTTACCTCAATCGGACTGGAAAAAGTGCTTTGAAAATTGGTTCAAACGCATGCAAAAGTGTATTGATCATCATGGAGAATATTTTGAAAAACAATAAAACCAATTTCGATCCTATATATTTGTTTTTTCATTATTAGGACAGAAATATAAATAGCAACCCTCGTATAGTAATTTATTTGATAAAAGAGATGCATTCAGGTTTAAGATAATTAAAATGCCATACTGTTAAAGTAATATTCATTTATCCATATACAGAAACATTAAATTAAACTTTTTGCATCGTAATAAACTGCTAGTTGCAAATGATAAAGATATATTCAATAATATTAAGAAATTTATAAGAGAATGTAAATAATGCGATTATCCATTAGATTTTATAAAAAGATATATTCCGAATAATTTATATGATGGTTTATTTTGATGTGTTTTAAGATTTCCCATGAGGAGTTCTTAGGAAACTCTGGAAGATATTGAAATGTCAGTATGTAAATTATATTTGATATCTAAATTTTTCATTCATGTATTTTTAAACTTTCGTTTCAAAACAAATCCACCACACAATATTAGGACCACAAAGACAACTAGTTAGTGGTGTAGTTGTGAAGAGATTTTGAAACATTTTTGTATTATTACACATTTACAGACACATATTTCACTCAATTGAATTTCAAATAATTTTAACAAATAAAATTCTGATTTATGTATCATTTAATATGATTTCTGGTCATAATTGGTTTATTGGTGGATTATTATTAAATATTCTATATTGAAACTTTTTACACTCAAATTAGTTAAGTACTATTCACTTCCAAATTTTATCTGGGAACAGTGCATGGTAGTGGACATCATCATTTAAAAAAGTTCATTAGTTTATTGCACTGAGGTTCATGATAACTTGTCAAAGATGTGATTTTTTGATTTTTTGCCTTTACAATTGGGAAATTTGAAATCATTTCTCATGAAAAACATGGATTCGGGTATGTAGTTCTTAAAGTTTTAAATCTTTAACTGGAAATATTTAATTATAATGTTTTATTGTTTTGAAAAAAATCTTAAATTTTTAATTGAATAATTTTTAATTGGATAATTTTAATTTGATATTTTTAAATGGATAATTTTAAATGGATATTTTTAAATTGATAATTTTTATTTGGATAATTATTAATTGGATAATTTAATAGATGGTTTTTGATTAAAAAATTTTAATTGGAAAGTGTTTAGGTGAAGAATATATTTTATTAGTTTGGAAAACAATTGTTTTTGAAAAAAATTAGTATTTGAGATATCTCGCCATTCAATTTTTCTTCTTTGTTTATTGTTTCTTTTCTTTAAATTACAAATTAAATTTTGGAGTAATCCATTTTTACCCAACAAGATGCATTGGGGGAGGATTGGTACCATAGAACTAGTTTAACCCCACAATTCAGTCCCCAGTCTGAATATGCATGTTTGTTTTGTTGAGTATTCAAATTTTTCTTTTAGTTTCAAATTTGATTTAATTTTTATTCATCTCTTAGTTTCAAATTTGATTCAATTTCATCTTTTTTACGTATTTCTATAAATGTGGGGTTTTTTTTGTTGATTTTGGATTTAAATTGTTTTCTCACTTTTATGTTTTTAATAAATTCATTGCTTTATCTTTTATTTATATATATATATATATATATATATATATATATATAGTAAAAATTTAAAAATCAGTAAATGCCTTTGCTAAAATGACCCGTTGTGATACACAATTTATAAATTTCCAGTTATAATATATATCCAGTCAACCAATAATTATATTCAATCAACAGTAAATCCCAGTCAATGAATACTCTTTTCAAATTCGAAATATCTTGATCCTAGATGCAAGCTTTAAGCATGGAAAGGGGAAGAAAGGAATTATCATAAAAAGATAGTTATCTTAGGAATGCAACATAACTTACATTCAGGCAGAAGGAAAGGTAGTTAAGTAACGATATTCCTATTATAAAACACACCGCCTCATCATAACTATTGATTTAAATTTAACGTAAGGGATTATTCCAACATTTAAAATAAAATATTGAGCTTCAATCATTTGAATCCATTATCTTATGCAAGAATTAAATTAAGCCAAATATTGAAGTTATAATTGTTCTGGGCGGTTTAGCTTTGCTTATCAAAAGGCGAAGTCCTGTGTTAAAGGGTTAAGTCACATCTCAGAGATTCCTGAAGCTGCCCACCCCAGTCTTGCATAAAGAGGATATATCTTTCCCCGTTTCACTAAACAAGCAATTTTCAATCGGTGGTGCGCGTACTCCCAAAGAGTACCTGAGAGGCTATTGGGGGCAATGTGAAACGAAAATGGTTGCGATTGTAACAGTTTATCAGCGTCGTACTGAGAAGCAACAAAACAGCTATCGCCTTTGGTTTGGTTTGGTTTTTATTAACGTCGCACTAGGAGCAACACGGACTATTGGCGACAGACCTCGTAATTTGAACCTCGGTCAAGTGACGAAGACGACACCTGAGCTGCCCCCCTCTCCCGACTTCCACACCACGTCAATGAGTGGACTTTGGGCCCCGACAGATTTAACGTGCATCAGCTCCGACTACACGGCGGATCCTTCGTGGTTAAGATTCGAACCCACGACTCAACAAATACCACCGACGTCATATCTGAAACCATGACCACAAGGCTACCGCGACTACAATGACTATCGGCAACGGACTTCGTAATTTTGAACCTCCGTCGAGTGACGAGGATGACACCTGAGTTGGCACTTTCATCTCTAAACATTCACACTACGCCATCGAGGAGACATAAGACCTCGACAATTTTAACGTGTATCATCCCCCACGGCACGTCAGAGCTTTAGTGAAAAAAAAAAGAACAAAATAATTTTAATATATTAAAAAGTAAGCGGAGAAGTTTTTATTGAGATTGTCGCATCGTTAACAGTGTGTCGATTTACGATAAGATGAAACTGCTTGCATCATACACCTCTCTGAAGAGCCTCTTTAATAGCAAAAAGTTTTGGAGCCCGTCGTGAGAACGAATGCAGAGAACTTTCTGAAAATTCGACAAAGAATTTGTTGCAGTTGAACAAACATTTTTTTCCGTATACTGACGTAAAAAGTAGATATAGAAGCAAATTAGACGCATCTCCTGTTGTATAAATTCTTTTTTGAAACTAATTTTACTTTTTGTGATTCAGTGCAGTCCCGAATATCTCATTACTTTCTCTCTTTTTCCCCCCCCTATTGTTTGGTTCATTTGTTTGCTTATTTCAAAAAAAAAAAAAAAAAAAAAAAACCCATTTAATGAAAAATAGATCATTTAATTTAATTCTCTTTGGAAACATATTCCTTTTTTGAGAGGTTTTCAGAAAATGTAATGAGTGACTTGTTGTGCGTGGAGGGGGTGCCTGGAGTATTTTTCGCGGAAAAGAACCGTAGCAGCTGGGGGATGCAAGGACTGAAAAATGTTGGGAACTTCTGCACGCGCGGACTGACCTATCCGGAATAGGAGCGGAGGGTAAGCTTTCCTATTGGACGGGTGACCTCATCGAAATTTACTTGGAGATGTATCTCTGGAAAAGAAGAAGTTATACATAAAGTTTAACTTTAAGGTATTTTAACAGGAGCATTTGTGATACGCTAGGCAAAAAGATTCTAATCAAAGTTACATTGAAAAGACTGTTTTAGAACACTTCTTATAAAACTTTCACCATATCCTGAATACTTATTCAGATGTGTTTAAAACCGGGGTTCTTCAACATTTTTATTCCAAGTTTTTTGCTGTGAAGCGAAGGCAACGGATCCCTTTTTATGTTATAAAAATATGTATGAATGGTATATATATGCATTATATATCATACATTTAGTTTTAAAACTACATTTTTGTTCAAATTGAATATCATTTTATTCAAATGTAGTTTTTTTCCCTCTCGGTAGTTTACTTATTTTCAGAATCGATTGAAACAGTTCTCATAAAACGTGAAGTAATTCAATGGTATTCTATAGCAAAAAATACTATCAAGACTTTCTTTTGGCATTTTCTAATCCAAGAATACATAGAGAAGTGTTGAATAAACTGATTAATGAAAGCTTAATAATACAGAGCATGATAATAGTAGAATATGATAACGTCACTTTCGACCAAAAGCTCAAAATACACTCGGATACATTGAAAATAGAGCACCAAGAAGGAATCGAGCTACAATAGCGAAACTTTGCAATGATGTCCGATATGAAAATGATGTAAGTTTGGTACAAATGTTCACGACCAAACACCCTGCAGAGCATGGCAATCAGGAAGTGGGTCCTATATAAACCAGTGAATAGTGGAAGGTTCATTAATGTAACAATTACATTCCGACTCTAGGACGATTTTAGCAAGCGAAGAATGCCAAATTAGACGTGTGAGAAGGCATTTCGCATAGTTAAGCTAATTTGAGAGTGGCCTGGTCATTGGCATGTCAACCACAGGCTGGTCAACGCCCGTTGTTGTTTGCCAGGTTGATCGTTCGGAGTGTCCGTAAGAACATGTTAGGAGTAGTGCACACGAGATGATACCCACGAGTGTAAAGCCGAGCTGGAGCGAATAGGAAGACGACGATGTGAGAGGATCGAAAGATTGAGCGGCAAGCCCTCGAAGATCCCACAGTGACTCATTCCAAGATACAATTAGACTAAAGCTGATAGGCAAACCATTTCTGGACACCTTGTGGAAGCAAATATGCAATCCAAGAGCCTTTTTCGTGTACTGCCTTTAACACTGAAACGCCGGTCACTTCGTCTATAGTGGTGCCACGCTAGAAGGACGTGGAGTATCTCATATTGGCAAACCGTGGTGTCTAATGATGAATCTAGATTCGTTTTATGTTACAGTTGATAATCGTGTACAGGTGTGGAGACGTCCTGGTGAATGGTACAATTCTACCCGCACTGTGTTTGTCTAACTGTACACGCTGTATTTATTCAATTGTCTTGATTTTTGGATTAATTGAATTTCTCATCTGTATTATTAAGTGTGATAAATTTCATTTCAATCCGAAACTCTTTTCTTCGTACACTATTTTTAATTTAATGAGTGTATAAATATAACTCATTTCTCCTTGGTGCTTATATTATACCTTTATTTCAATAAATACAAAAAAAAAAAATAATTTAAAAATTAAATATGTATAAATTACTTTGTCATACGTAGAAATTTAATTATATGTATGCATGAAATAAAATTGATCAGAAAACTGCTTTCTAATGCAGCCAGTTACTTAAACTGAAAAAAAAAAGCATTCAAAAGATGTAGGAAAATGTGTTTTTCCTTCTCATTACAATAAATCTGACACACAAATTAGAAAGTTTATGTCATAGTTCATGATGTGTGCTAATGAAAATTGTGTTTATTACAACCAGTAATAAAAAGACACTTTTCAGAAATGTACTATGATATGTGCCTGCGTTTCTCTTAAGGTTTCTATTGTATTGAAGTAAAAGTCACGCGAAAAATTAAGAACTTTCTTACTAATTGATTAATGCATTGCTTTAAATAAAGTAACAGTACACCTTCGAAGGAAATTTTTTGAATCACCTAACTTTCGCCTTGAAGTACATATTTTATGACCTTATGGGGCTTCAAAATTAGAAAATCACCCAAGAAAAGTTTTGTAAGTGTAGAGTTTTACTGCCGAAAGTTCATTTTGTAGAAGCAACATTTAAGACTTTCCACAAAACATGGTAACTCAAAAGAAAATAAATATATTGATGTTTTTCAAACTGAATAATACAAAATATAACTTTATCTAGAGAACTGATTATTATTTTAATAATATAGCCCTTGCGTAGGAAGCTATGGTAGTTCGAGTTCTGAAAAGTGAAATTTTCTTTAAAAGTCATTCGTAATATTTATTCACTTCTTGCATTGCAATACGAAAAATCTTCTACTAAATATAAAATTTTTCACATAGTCTATTCTATGTATGTCTTTGAAACACACATACATTATATATATATATATATATATATATATATATATATATATATATATATACTCTTAATACGTAATAACAATGTGTGCGTGGCAATATGTATGCATTAGTAATAATGCGTATGTGTAAAAAACGTAATGCGTAATGTGTGCGTAATGTGCGTACGTAATGGCGTATGTGTATATGCGTAATATGCATGTGTGCATAATAATATGCGGCCAGTAATACGTATGCGTATGTGTGATAATAATCTTAGTAATATGTACATATATAATAATGGCAGCCAGCAATGGTAACAACTCTTCATCGGCAATAGCAATAACAATGTTATGTGAAATGACAATAACAATGTTTTCCTTTCAATAATATATATAAAAATCTTTAACTCTAAGCAATGTTGTATGCTATATAACTCGTAATATGTCAATGTTACAACCAATGTCAAATAATATATCTGACAATATGTTGAAGTAGTAACTCTATTCAATAACAACAACTCAATAATTGGCAATAATAATAATATGTAATATTGTGTAATAAGCCAACCAACTCAATGGCTTGTATGTCTTAATAACATGTAAGTATTTTGTAATAATGACCAATGGCAATATTGATAAACCGGCTTAATAATGATGACAATAGCTAATAACATCAATATGTGTTGACCAGTAATGCGATGGCCAAACAGGTAATAATGCCGTGACGTGGCAATCGTGTGCAGCAAATGTGTGTAATAATGTGGCCAGCCAATGTGTATGTATAGCCAATGACTGTAGTAATAATGTGTATGTGTATGTATATATGTGTATGTGTGTTGTATGTATGTAATAATATGTAATAACAACAACCAACCAATGATGTTAAATAATAATCAGTATGTATGTGTGTGGCAATGATAATAATAATGTGTATATCTTGTATGCTCTCATGTTGACTATTAATGTTGTGTGTGACCAGTAACTGTGTGATATTGTGGCAGTGGCATTAGTGACCATGTGTGTATGTAAATGTGTATAATAATATTATGTATGTAATGTATGTAGCAATATTTAATAATATGCATAATAATAAGTAATATAATATAATAATAATGACAGCCAATAATATGTATATACAATGACTGACAGCCAATAATAATGACCATGTATAATAACTGATATGTAATGTGGCCAATAATAACCAATGATATTCAGC
>BMAW01013113.1:1302223-1372187 GCA_019974015.1 Nephila pilipes
GTGTGTGTGTGTAATTTCAGATTCATTGCTGCGTAACATTTTGAGATATTGTGTTTCGCAGTAATGCAAAATACCGTTTTTAGAGCCTTTCCGGTCAGAGAAATTCATTGCCAGGTAATATTAACACAGCTGTAACTCGGCTTCTAAATAAGATAAAAACAAAATGCAAATAGATTTTTAAAGATGAAAGATTGAATTTTAATAGGAGATCAAAAATAAGAAATCGATATTTAGACCAAAAATTGTGTTTTGAAGGTCACCTTAATATGCAAAGGGAAATACAAAGGCAACTACTGAAAATTTTAAGACATTGCGAAGTCACCGTTTTTTGTCTAGAAGTCTTCAGAGCATTTTTTGCTAGTCTGACTTCCTTCTCCTCTGTAATCTTCATTATAGTTATAGTACTAAATTGAAATATAAATTTGAAAGTCTGGAGTGGAGGTTTACTTGATTCCCAAATATTTATACAAATCCACGCCATTGATCATACCACTTATTTATTTATTTATTTTGAACGTCTCACTTATATACGGAAAAAGCCGTACGCATATAATTCTTCCCAAAATATTCTTTTCAAATTAATTTTTTTATATACTTTCTTTGACCTCCCCTCTCTTTCAACATTTTCCCGTTCCGACTAGATTCAACAATTTCTCCAAATATTTTGTGTTCAAAAGATACGCATTTTAAGGAATTTTTTTAAATTCAATTTTAATTTTTGAGATTGGTTACAGAATAACGGAGCCTAACTAACGGAGCAAGTTATTGTTTCAGGCACTATCTAATACAAAACTAAATGTTTGATAATTGATTTGATGCTTCTGTCTAAACATTCTACATACTTATTCGAACTACTCCAAAACATGCTGGAGACGTTTCAATGACTTAAAAAAAAAAGAACTGCACAAAAATTTCAATGAGTGGATTTCATATTTGTTTTCACATTTAGTGAACGCGAATGCTTGGACTCCCCTCCTTCCACTGAGGAAGATTACCTTCGCATAGGTCTGGTGCATATTACGCCACACATACAAGCGTTCATTGTACCCCCCAGTCTATCAAAGTGACCTGGTTTAGTTTTAAAAATTATCTCCATGCCTAGAAAAAGGACTTCAGTTGGTAAGAAATATTTCTAGCCATTCAAAAACGGCACAACCCTGAGTAAGTTTACTTGCAATGTATTAACACTCATTAAAACTTCGGTCTTCCAGCCATTATGAATTGTGATCGTAATGCGTATCCCAAATCTAGACTATTGTGTTTATTTGATTACAATATATATATTAATAGAGCAAATCCTAATAAAGATTCATGCAAGATCACATTTTTCCTCCAGTTTTTAAAAATATCTCTATAATTCACCCTGTCAAGACTCTATTGTATCCCTCTTTCATAAGACTACTTAATTAATGAACAATGCCATAAAAAGGATTATGGCTCAATTAATCTGAACTTTTTCCCCATTATTGAAGTCCATTGAATGAAAATACTTTTTCTCACTGTGGGATAGCGATTTTAACCACTGGGGGAGATGAATGCCTCGTATTTAAATATGGGTCAGAGACCGGACCTAACAACAAAGCGGAACACACGTTATTACAAAACAAGCCCTATTGATGGCCCCGCAACAAACCTATCGCAGATGAGCAGCAAACGACACAAATGTTTGTACCCAACGACAAAATCTTCGATTGTGGACCCTCAGCATCTGTCGCCAGTGTCCATCCGCCACCCTCTCCTCCTCCCTTCTGGGTGACAATAGGAGTCGACCGCTTTGTTGGTCCTGCCTCAAAAGAGCCGTGGGTGCTGCGGTAGGGGGTGTCTCAAAAGATTTGTGGTCAGCAACACCCTCCTCCCCGGCAGAGGGAGAACACCAAAAGGTCAGTTAGTCGGTATACTAATGCTTGAAGTCAGTTTAGACTGGAAGGTTCCGCAGAAAAGAACTAACTGTCCTGTCGACGTTTGGGAGATTAGATCCCAGGTTGTTTCAGTGTGATTTACAATACTCTTTCTGCGATTCACCTTTCCCATCCTGCCAGTAATCAACATAGGCGCATAGAAAGTAGAAAATTATTTTTGCCTTCTACCCCAATCGAATAATGCAAGTTTCGATATAAACAAGTACATTTTTCGTAATTTTAGCTATTTCGAGTGTTTGCAATTTTAATTTGTCAACATTGCATTAAATTGTGTATAATAATCTATAGTTTTTGTAGTTTAAATACATTATAAGTGATTTTCCAGTAAATGCTCTGTTCATATCTGTCATATCATAGATTTATTTGGTTATTTGAAGAATTTATTTCTATTTTTACGCAGGGTCGAGCATCACAACGCACCACATCTTTGTTATCATATCTAACAGCGCTCGAACTTCAGGATCTCACCATTCACTGTCTTTTTACTCTTCCAAAGGAATCCGAGTTCACTTAACAATAGCTTAAAGTGGACCACCCCTCCAAACTTCATTGAGAACCAAAGACGAATCTTATAGAAATGAGTTTACGTAAAGAAAATAAGGATCATACATTGAAGTTTAATGCAAAGAATTTAACGGATTAACATCGAAGCATGTGTGAAAAAATGTACACAAATGAGGCAGAGAAATTTTTATCATGCCAAAAGTAACGGACAGACGACTGTTTATTAGGCACAAACCGAGACAAGGTACAAAAAATACATGTTTCATCACCAAAAAATATTTTTAAAATGTACAAATATATAGAGAGAACACATATTTACTATGCCAGGGTTCGCTGATATCATCGACATCAGTGACAGAAGTAAAAGGCGATTGTGGAGATTTTCTTGCTCAGGTGTCTGCAGCCAGAGACATCGGATTAACCAAACATGATGAAAAAACAAAATGTATGACCACAAATTATAAATCCCATTTACTTCAAACAAACACCTATAATTTTGGGAACATTAACACGTTTGTGCACCTCAGCACTATTACATACAGTAACAACAATATTAAACTCAAAATTGACAGTAGGTTACATATGGCTAATAGATGTTTGGCTACAAAACTTTGATAAAATCTAAGCTATTAAGTTTAGTTGTAAAGATTAACTTATATAAAAACCTTATCAGACCTATCCTATTGCATGAGTGAGTGAGTGACCGTGAGGTTTTATGGCGCAAGAGCCAAGGTTGGCTATGCTGCGCCAAACATTTGTTAAAATAAATTAAAATTTTCAATTCTTAAAAAGGAATTCATAGAAAGTAAAAATAAACATTAAAAGTTAAAAATTCAAATTTGGTGTAAAAGGCCAATATGTCTTAAAAAAGCAAATAAGTTATGGTGGGGGGTTTCCCCCATCAAGTCAGATAGGTTTAAAATAGATGATTGAAAAAAAATACGACGATGATGATTAAAAACAGGACACATAATTAAAATGTGATGAATCGTGTAAGGGACATGACAGGAAGGACACTCGGGAGCATCTTCTCCAAACAAAAGATGTCTATGGGTAAATCGAGTATGTCCAATGCGAAGGCGGGTCAATCTGACATCGGCTCTTCGCATTGGACAAACAGGCCATTCTCCAATGATCGGCTTCACCGAGTGTAATTTGTTATTTATGTGAAGACTCCACGATTCCTGCCATGTCTGATGAATGGAATTTAAAATGTGACGTCGTATGTCCTCAAGTGGGACGGCGAGCTGCAGAGGATTCGTTGCCGAACGTGCAGCCGAGTCCGCTCTTTCATTGCCTAAAATACCTACATGACTAGGTATCCAACAGAATTTAATAAGATAACCCCTATTGTACAAATTACAAACTATGTCCGCAATGTCAACCACAATAGGATGACTGCGATCGTGAAGATTGACCAATGTTTCCAGGACGCTTCTACTGTCAGTATAAATGACGAACTTCCGGGAACTAGATTTTTCGACTAATTTAAGAGCACAGTAAATGGTGACAGCTTCGGCAGTATATATACTGCAGGAAGGATCGAGCCGGTAACTGTGCCTGATGTCGTTTGAAACGACACCACAGCCGACATATCCAGTTCCTTTCGATCCGTCAGTGTAGATTGGCATAAAATCCACATACTGACTCCGATGGAAAGCAAAGAGGCGTTGGAAAATAATTGGACTTGTGGTGATCTTGCTGTATGAGGCAAAGGGGTTATGGTAAAGAAACCTTGGGATATTCCAAGGAGGAAATTTAATAAAATTTTGCTGTTGAACAACCAAGTCATGTAGGTTGAGTTCCTGAATGATTTCTTTCACCCTCTCTGAGAAAGGACGGATGAAAGAAGGTCGAGCATCATAAAGTCTCTGTAAAGAAGTACTCATATGAACTGTTTGCTGAGGATGAAAATGTATCGATGACATGCGAAAAAAATAATTGAGCGACAATTTCTTGCGGCGTAAGTTCAAAGGTAACTGGTTACAAAGCACATAGAGACTCTGCACAGGTGACGTTCGAAACGCACCACAGCAGATTCTCAGAGCATGATGGTGGACTGGGTCAAGTTTCTGCAAGGTAGTTTTGCAAGTAGACCCGTACACGATACATCCGTAGTCGATCCGGGACAGAATTACCGACTGATACACTCGGAGTAGAGAAATTCGATCCGCTCCCCAAGAGGTGTTGGACAACACCTTCAAGATGTTGAGGGATTTCTCACAACTCTTCCGCAGATGTAAAATGTGCGGAAGGAAAGTGAGTTTGCGGTCGAAAATTACTCCGAGGAAGCGGACGTCAGGGACGACCGGAATAGACGTATTACGGATGCGAATGTCAGGATCGGGATGGAGACCCCGTTTCCTGCAAAAATGCACGCAACTACTCTTGCTGGCAGAAATACTATGTCCATTCATGTCACACCATGTAACCAAGTTATTAACAGCGGTCTGAAGCCGTCGCTCGATCAGATGCATAGACGATCCTTCGCTAGAAATCTGCAGATCGTCGACATATAATGATCCGTGAACAGATGGCTGAAGTTGTGAAAGAATTGGTGATAGATGACAAATAAAAAGAGTCGGACTTAAAATACTTCCTTGAGGAACTCCTTCAAATTGAGTAAACGAAGAGGATAAAACATTTCCGATACGAACTCTAAAAGTTCTGCAAGATAAAAACCTTTGAATAAAAAGAGGCAAATTGCCTCTCAAACCATAAGAGTATAAATTGCGAAGAATCCCATACCGCCACGTACGGTCATATGCCTTTTCGATATCAAAGAAAATAGAAACCAAATGATTCCTCCGTACGAAAGCAGAACGAATCTGACTTTCGAGTAGAAGGATGTTATCTACTGTGGATCTTCCTTTACGGAAGCCACTCTGAAACGGAGGAATGCATTGATCCTTTTCCATTTGAAAAACGAGACGGGCATTGACCATACGTTCTAGCGTCTTACACAGGCAACTCGTCAGAGCGATAGGCCTATAGTGGAGAGGGTTCTTTGGATCCTTACCAGGCTTCAGAATGGGAATAACGATTGCTTCCTGCCACTGGCTAGGAAACACATGCTCCCTCCATATTCGGTTGAATAGGTAAAGGAGACTGACAAGTGAATCTTCGCTCAAGTGGCGAAGCATATCGTAAGTTATACCATCAGAGCCTGGACTGGTATTTTTAGCCAAGGTCAGAGCCTTCCTCAATTCCCACATGTCAAAGTCACAGTTGTAAGGGAGTGGTTGCCGACACCTGAAGTTGATAGGTGTCTGCTCAGAACGATTCTTAGTCGCTAAAAATGTAGCGCTGTAAGAATCGGAGCTTGACACACTAGCAAAAGTGTGGCCAATGATATTGGCCACTTCGACAGGTGAAGAATGCACAGCATTTGCAGTTTCCAGTATCGGGATGGAAAATTCCCGATACAGGGAGTTTGCCGCTTTTACCTTTCTCCATAACTGTTGACTTGTGGTAGACGATGTGATGGAAGAGACATACCTGATCCAAGATTCCCTCTGACTATGTCGCCTTACTCTGCGAGCAATCGCCCTTGCCCTTTTAAAGGCTATGAGATTTTCAGTTGTGGGATACCGTCTGAAGATACCCCACAATTTCCTTTGTTCCCGGTAGGAGGATTGACATTCCTTATTCCACCATGGTTTACTCATCTTCCTCTGTGATGTTCCACTCTTCGGTATCGCTGCATCAGCAGCGTTCACGATAGAGGTAGTGACATGTCGGACAGAGTCATTAACATCTCGATCTTGAACCATTGTACCGGTAATAACCGCTAACCGTGTGAATAAATCCCAATCTGCCCGGTTGAAGCGGTAAGTGGGGGGACGTAAACGCACCCCACTACCATGAACCTGGGAGATAAGGAGAGGGAAATGATCACTATTATAGAGATCATTTAGAACCTCTAAATTCAGCGACGGTAGCAGTGTCGGTGAACAAATGGCTAGATCAAGGGAATGAAATGTCCTAGTGGGAGCATGGAAATACGTTTTCTCGTCGGTGTTCAGCAGACAGAGGCTGTGATCAGAGATCAATCGCTCGATCTGCCGACCGCGAGAATTTGTACCATCATACCCCCACTGAGGGCTGTGTCCATTAAAGTCACCTAGCAGAAGGAAGGGAGCAGGTAACTGATTGACTAGGTGGTTCAAATCCGTTTGTGACACATCATCGTTAGGTGGCAGGTAAATGCAGCAAACTGTGATTAATGTGCGGGTATGGATCCGCACAGCCACAGCCTGCAACGATGTGGTCAGTGTAACGACACTATTGGGAAATTCCTGGGATGCAAAAATACATACACATCCAGAAGAAGATGATGCGGTATCAACATCCCGTCGTACACAGTTATATCCACGCACTCGAGTTGTCATGGTACTCTTCAGGAAAGTCTCTTGAAGAGCAACGCATGCAGGTCGGTGTTTGAATATGATGGACTTGAGATCCTCTAGTCGAGGTCGTAAACCACGGCAGTTCCAGGAAACAAAGACCATTAAATCCTCGCAACAGAAGTGGAGGATCCTGTTTCCAGGACCCCCACGGTATCATAGTCTTCTGGTGATGGGTGGAGATCCACCATATCACCTTCAAGAGAGTCTAAGACTCTAGACTTCTTTCGAGGAATACTCAGCATTGTTGCCTTTTTGAGTTTCATCCTCTGTAAGGCTTTGGATCTGGCCAATGGCCTAGTCCGTAAAGCTCCAGTAGAGGGTACAGGAGTAGAAGTGTGATTGTCAACAGTATTAGTTTGATTGACAGATTTTTGTTTTTTAGATTTAGTACGGCTTTTCGGTACAATAGAGATTGGTTCGGGAAACTGAGTGGAAACAGATACTTTTACTTTTGTAATATTAGCAGCTGATGCGTAGCTGTGGCCCTGTACAGGAGTACGAGATGACACTATGCGTCGCGCCTCTGAATACGTTACTTTTTGAAGGATCTTCACTGTTGTTACTTCCTTTTCTTCTGTCCACTTGGGGCAAGATCGAGAATATGACGTGTGTTGACCTTTGCAATTTACGCATAGCTCCGGTGCCGAACAGGAAGCACTTTCGTGACCTGTCGCTGCACATCGAGAGCAAGTCGCCTGTCCCCGACATGATGTCTGGGAATGCCCATAGCGCTGACATTTAAAACAACGAAGTGGATTAGGGATGTAAGGACGGATGGGGAGGTGAAGATATGCTGCTTGAATGGATTCCGGTAAGTTAGGGGTTGAGAAGGTCAAAATTAGGTGTTTAGTTTTCAAAACCTGTCCATCACGTTTTATTGATATTCTTCGAACATTACTTACATGCTGATCTGATAAATTTTCCAAGATTTCCTCTTCGGATACATTCATTAAATCAAATGAAGACACGACCCCTCGGGAGTAATTTAAATTACCATGAGGTGTTGTCGTGACTTCATAAGGTCCAAGTTTCTGCAATTTTGAGATTAATTGAGCCTGTGTCGAAGAGGAGACTTCAACAAGAAGATCTCCAGAGCGTAACTTCTTAATAGATTTCACAGTACCGATCATACCGGAAATTCCTTTTTGAATTAGAAAAGGTGATACATTTGCAAAATTTTCTGTATTACGTTTTACAATGAAAAAACGAAAATTACATATGCTTTGGGAAAAGTCTGGGTTTTGTATTTGTACATTTTCACTTGAAATAGCTTCATGATTTTCAACACGTTCCGCCCATGATGCATTTGTAGCATTTTTAGCCTTGGGAGCCAAAATCTGATTTTCATTAGTTGTCACCATATTTGCCTTTAGAAAAATAAATTTACACGGATTCAATTCTAGTTCGATAGGGCCCCCGCCAGACCCCGTCTCCCCACCCTTTCCTAACGTGGAAACGAGTAACCTCCGGAGAGATTCGTTCCAGCCGGACAATGTGACCTGCCCCATTACGTGCCCAGGCAGAGGCACAGGTCCAAGGCCGAAGCCAAGGAGGATTTCTCGAAATGGGCGGGAGGACACACCATCCAGCCATACGCTACCAAGGCTCTCCCTCTGGGAACATTTTATAGGATGACGTTCCGAAACTGTAACCGACGGCGCACGCAACTCCTCTCCTCGCACACCCTTCCCTAACCAGGGCCTTTTCCAATCACGCCCATGCGGTCTCCCACTAGGTACCTCCGCATGAGGGGTACTGGGGCCCCGTATTGCCAGAGCTAGACATGCAGGAAATCGGCATTGATACGCCGTCGGCCTTTTAGTGTTTTAGTAGAGACACCACAAATATTTTTTTTTTTTAATTTTTAATATTTTTATTCATTTTTTTTTTATTTTAATTTTTTTTTTTTTCAACACAAGAATTATCACAAACATTTATAAATAAAAACTATGTTAGTTTAAACTGTTTTCCGCCTGATATTATAAGATATCAAGCGGAAAACCCCCCAAAGCAAAACACATGACAGGAAAAAAAGAGGGGGGAGAAGAAGAGGAAAACAAAGATACCTCGGGGTTGTGAAGCCCGTACTCATCTCAGGTAGATGAGCCCCCTGAGGGGAGGATCCATGGAATGAAGGAGTTGTTCATCCTGGCGTGCCTCCACCCACCATGGAGTCCAACGAGGGAGGCAGTTGCCGGTCAACTGACATTCGTCAGGCACGGCACTTACCTGGAGGTCAACCAGGATATAGCACTGCAGCTTCAGGGCGAGGATCCACCGGGAAACCCGATGCACCACTTATCTGCAGCACTAGCCCTACAGCAGTGTCTCTTCGCGGAGGAATCCACAAAGAGACTTACCACCAGCCGATTGACAGAAGCGGGCTCACTCCTGCCACCCGTCTACAGCGAAGCATGGGCCAAAGGGAACGCAAAAGGTATCCCCAGGATCCCACTTTCCTCCTTACGGGACGCCGCACACGGCAAACATGCGGGTTGGCAAAACCAACAGAGAAAAACGAAACAAAATGAAACAAATACAGACTATAATAAAAAAAGAGCAAAACAGAAATGAACAAACATTAATTCAAGACAGGGGAAACAATATTGAATGCAAACGAGTAGACAAGTACTTGGAACTGCTAGCTGTGATCTAGACGGAAAGGAAAATAAAAAAGGAGCAAAGTTGTGACAAGGAAGAGGGTCGAAAATAGAGAAGGATCGCTAGGGTATCCCGGGGTAGCGTCACCCATGTTTACCAAAGACAGTAAACCCCATAGGAAAGGAAAAGATCACTCAGGTCCCTCGGGTTCGTGAAGCCCGTACTTACCTGAAGTAGGTAAGCCCCTGAGGGCCTATCCTATTGCATATCAATAAGTGCTGGCTCCTAACAAAAGCAGATAAGATGAGACATTGGGGGGAAAATTCTCCGAAAGATCTAACGGAAAGATACACGGAGAATTTTACTTAACTATGAAATATAGACAATCTAATATAACTCGAGCTATGAAATGTTATCGATGACCTGGGCATATTATTAGAAATATAGACTTCGTAAAAAGGTGCTCGAGGGCACCAGAAATTGAGAGAGGCCCAGACGACAGTAAGGCAATGGATCGCAAGGACACTCAAAATCAATGTTAGAAGGATCGAAGCCGTTGGGAGGAGGCTTATTGAGAGTGTTCTGAAAGAAGAACATATCTACATGCTGCGTAACAAAAGAAAATTTTTTAACAAGAGTGTGTAGAATAAAGAAATTCATATGAAGGAAACGAATCAGATAGGAGTCCTGATTACTATGTTGCGTAACTCGACCTATGCGTAATAATTACTATGTTACTCGACCTAATTACTATGTTGCGTAACTTGTTGAGTGACTCAACATAAGTCACTATTAGTAACCAAAGATACTAATATCTTTGAAATTTATAAAATGTTTTGCAAAATCTGGGACATCAGAACCATTAACAAAGATGTATTATTCAGTCAAATGAACCTTGGCCGCCAAAGACCCGACGTGTAGCCGGGGCTGATGCACGTTAAATCTGTCGGGCGTTGGTGTGGTGTGGATGTCAGGAGAGGGGGTGACAGCTCAGGTGTCGTCCTCGTCACTTGACCGTGGTTCAAAATTACGAGGTCCGTCACCAATAGCCCTCGTGTTGCTTCTAGTGCAACGTTAATAAAAAAAATCAGTCAAATGAAATAATGTTAAGGTTTTATTTAATGATAATTTTAAGAAAAAAATCGTTCAAACACTATGCACGAAGATGTGCAAAAAAATTCTAAGTAACCGTTCGTTGTTTGCAGAAAGTTTATAACCACACAAATGAATGGAATCAATGCCACGCAGAAGAGCGCAGAGAGTTAAGAAAATTTCAAGTTGAAAAATAATGTTAATTTGGCTGAGAGAGATTTTTACAGTTGTGTACAAGTACGTAATCTCCCCCCCCCCTTTAGTAAATCATCTAATATATAAATTCAAAAGTTTGTTTGTTCGTTATATAAATCAACACCCTTGATTATATCACTTCAAATTTCTTAGGATGTTTCCTAAATGTGTCGAAGGAGCCGTAAGCATATTCTCACAAGCTTTTTTTCTTTCCCAAATAATTTTGGGTGATATTTTTCGACCTACTCCCTTTTTTTTACCCACTATCTTGCTGAGTTTTCCTGCAGATACAACCATTTCCCTTATCTTTTTCTTTGGAAAAGAGGCACATTTTATGAGATTTTCTATGCAATTTGATTTTTTAAAGTAAGCTAAAAGTAATGGAGCCACATTAGATTTTTGTTCCAGGCCAAATCTAATACAAAACTGAATTTTTGATGGTTGGTTTGTTGCTTCGCTATACAAATCCACACACTTGATCAAACAACTCCAAAAATGTTGGGGATGTCTTAACAGCTTAAAAAAAAAAAAAAAACTAGGAAAATACCAAAAAATGGATTTCTTATAATGTTTTTAATTGCATACTCAGTGAAATTTTTTTTATCTTTTTCACCTTTCTTCACCTCCACTAAGGAAGATTACGCTAATGACATCACTCTCACACACATGATCGCATCGTCTATCGCACATGACCGTGCCGTCTAGATGCCGAACATGCACAGCTAGATTGCTGAACACCGACAGCAATGCTTTTGCTACACCGCTTTGGGAGTGATTTTGCTACCGTTGTGGAAGAGGTCAGTTGAGTGCCAATTTTCGGGTCCGAAGAAAACTAATCTGGTTTTGTTTTGCAGTGCCCTCAATAACCAAGGCAAAGGGGATTGCCCCTAGTTACTGAATGAGGCTTTTTAACTTCTGTCGTCGTCGATGAATAGAAATCACAGCAAATTCATCATGGTTTTTATTTCAAGAATTTCCCCGCGTGTGAAGAACTGATGGCTCACAGCTAATATTTTAATAAAACAGGAAAAGGTGGCTGTAAAAACATCGTTCCATTTTTAGCTTATAAAAATAAAAAAAACATTAAAGAATAAAATTTTCATACTCACAAATAAGATTTTATAAATAAAAAGGGCGTGAAATGTCAAATAGTTTTATTAAATTACCATTTTCTTGGTTTGCCATCAACGATCCATAAGTTGCCAACCATCAGCTTCAAATTGTCTTCGCGTGACGTTAAAAGCACAGACAATAGAAAACTCTCTCAGAACAATATTTCAAGAAGAAAAATACCCAAATGCTTAATCTGACTTTTCTATTGAAAGCAATATATTTTATTTTATGCATACCATTCATTTCCGCCCTTAATATCATTGATTGTTATGTTCCATATTTCGTCTCCAAATTATATCATTAAATGGAGTTTCTACATTACATGTTAAAGTGAATCAAATCGCATGCTTGTATGTTTATAAGGTTTAAAAAACACAGCTTAATAAAAGGATATTTGGTGAATGTAATGTCTTCAATGCATTGAGGGAGGTTTTTCGGCCCCGTGATGGGAAAGACAGTTGACCTCGAAAGCCGATGGTATATCAAACCATTGAGTCAGAAGAAAAATTGTCCGGGGGCTCTTTCAGTGTTCTTATCAACTGGGCCAAAAGGAATTCCCCTCGTGCAAATTATTAAGGAATTTTTTTTCTTCTGTCGTCACTGTTAGAAAAAGTCACCGCATACTCCCCCTCCATTATGATCCTGATGATACGAAGAGAAACATTTCAAACGATATTTGTAAAGAAGGTCGCTTTTCCAGTCATTACAGCAATTCAAAAGCATACCCTCTCAGCTTTATTGACTTTCGCGTTGAACAGTTTCCAATTGACTTCATCGGTTATCTCAGTTGAGATGGCGGGTATATTTGACGCGTGCGCCGTAACTGGTATATCACTAGCTGCGTTTTATCACTAGTATGTGCGATTGTCTTAGTTACACAACCAGATGCAAGTCTTTGCATCGAGGGTATATGCAACCGGTAGTTCTAAGCTGTGCTGCCATCCAGAGTTCACGTCTTGAGACACCACTTTAGTGGATACTGTTTTCTACACCATAATAGAGAAGGTTAATTGATTTTGAGTGTCGGCTGCTCTTCGAATCCTTGACCACTGGGTTCAAAGAAAATTTGCCCTTTCAATTTTTGAAATGCTCTTACTGACTAGACCAAAAGGGATTTCCCCTTGGGGTTGCTATTAAAAAAGTTTTAACTGCTATCGTCACTGTTTAAAAAAGCCGACACAGATATTAATGTTTCGAAATAACCAATTTATATTGGAGTTTTTGGGACAACTTTGGCATTTTTTATCAGAACTTACAAGGAATATTCAAAAAGTACCCGAGTTAAGAATAAGGTAAATTTTTTACTGTCCGGTGCTCATTTTCTAAGAAATCCGTGAGTAAAACACCCTTTGTCTCCCAAGAAATCCTCCCTTTTTTGGCGGATGAGACCGCGCTTGGTGTCTCATCAACGGTGACAATTTGACGCCGTCCAATTTTGACTCGATAGCAAGTGGCTGCCAAATCAAAACTAACCCATGAATTGAGTCAAATTTATTTTGGCACCTCTTAATACATAAGCAAACGAACCCCAAATTACAGGTCGTGGTCAAAGAGAAGTACTTTTTGAATTATCCTCGTAAGTTTGGAACGGATTCTCAAGACAAAGATAGCCTTAAAGTACTTCTTATAAGACTTTTATTATAAATTTGGAGAATTTCTGATCTCGTTTCCTCTTAACGAATCCAAAAGACAGCCTTATGACGGAATATGGAATGGAACCCACGAATCTCTGAAGCAAAAGTGTAGAGATACCTTGAATTTCGTAACATTCTAATTTTTACACTTCGTCACGATTTTAAGGCCCAGTTGTTTTAAAAGCCATCTTACTGTATTCATCCTGTTTTAATTAACCTCGTGCAAGAGTAAGATAATAGATATCGATGGCACATCGTAACTCTCAACAAAGCTAAACATGACATTAGAACATCTATCTATATCAAAGATAACACGGTTTTCGGAATTAAAGATCATTTCTTGGAATTTTTCTGGCACATGTAAGGCAAAAAAAATAAACAGGAAGTAAATAGTTTACACTCTATTCCAAGATTAAAAGTTCTATTGTTGCACTTATCTTTTCACTCAAATATATTTATTAATTTTGTGTCTGTTCTTTGTTTGTTGAACGTTTCCGAGAGTCTGTTTCCTCTTGACACAAAAGTTACAACATCCAATACGGGTCGCTTCTTTGAACTATGATCCGATTACATCTGATTTGCTCCTTCAGTTAAGACCTGGCTAATATGAGGAATTAAAGCCCTTGCAGATTTAATGTGCGACGGTCTACTGAACAACAAGACCTACACGTTACACTAACAACTAACTAACACTACACGTTACACTAACTAGGCTACCGATGATTGATTGTTTGTGACATAAGACAAAAGAACACCAAATTACAGTCGCAGTAGCCGAATGGTCTCGGTATGGAGCTTGGAAAAAGCGACACTTAAGAGGAACCGCTGATTCAATCTTTGTTCCAACCAAAAACCCGTCTGATAGAGGAGCCAATGGACGTTAAATCTGTCGGGGCTTAAAGTTCTCACTATGGCGTACCGATCTCGTTGCTTGAACAAGGAGCTTAATTGGCTGACTTTAACAGACTTTGTGTTGGGCACAAATATGCAACCAGTCAGATGTTCAATAAACAAACACAAAATTACAGAAACTAATGCGGTCGCGACTGCCTAAGGGTCAAGGTCGTGAACTCGCGGCTGACGTTGATTACGTCATGTTGTGGAGTCGAATCCTGATGTCACCAAATGCGTACCGTGTAGCCGGGGCTAATGCATGTTACATATGTCGAGGCTCTCCGTTCTCCCGTGGTGTGGTGTGGAAGTTTTTAGAGGGAGGTGCCAGCTCAGGTTTCCATTCTCGTAACTTGACCGAGGCTCAAAATTGCAAAATTTGTCACCAATATCCCTCCTGTTGCTGCTAGTGCGACGTTAATAAACTTTGAATGAAAGAATAGAAACTGAAAATTTTTATAACATCTTAAGATGTTTATCCGGTTCAAATGTTTAATATGTATTGAAAAAAAAAAAAGATTTAAATTTGGTAATTTTAGAGAAATATGAACTACATAAAACAAATTAATTTTTTTATACATTTTATGCCATTGTTTTTAAAGCTAAAGGTCTCATGAACGACGAAAGTCTAAGGAGTTTAGTTATTTTCTGTCTTTAAAAATCAGGTATTAACTGAGCTTTTCTTTCCTATAGGTTAATGATTTTCATTTAAGCTTTATTTAAGTTTCAGTACAACATATTTTTAAATTTTTAGCTCACCTTTTAATAAAAAATTATCACATATTAAAAAACTAATTTCTTTAAAAACTGTTAATCTTATCTTGACCTTATTTTTGAATTAAACAAAGAAACTTTAAACTTAAAAAAAAATTAAAGCTTAAAAAATTGCTAAATTAATGACAATTTAAAATTTAACCATACTCTAATTACACAAGTTATTGATTGAGTTTTAATCGACAACGCTTTAAAATTTCAAAATTTGAAGTACACCTGACCGACTTCCAGTAACGAAAATTTTCAGAGATTAACAAATTTAATGCCAGCTTTCATATATTTCATGAAACCGAAATAAAAAAAAAATTACGTTCAATCCATGTGTGTGTACTCTTATCTCCCTATATCTCCTAAATATCCATTATTACAGTTATTTTAGAAAATAAATTTAAATCACCTGAAGTACCATGTCTAAAAATCACAAAGAAAAAAACCTTTCAGATTTAAATTCAGGCCATATTTTTGAAATTGCATTAGAGTCCAAAAATAACCCTTTGGGGCCTTATTGCAAGTACTGTCGTCAGGGTACCCTAATGATGTTTTTCTTTCCTATAGAGTCTTTAGTTAGCATAATGACGTGCTCTCCTGGATACCATAGTGATCCTTCAACCCTTGTCAATCAGTTTTAACCATTTTTTTAATACCTAGGCCACAGACATACATTGTTTGGTGCACCCAGTTTTAGCTCCTACTTGACCAACTTACCCATATGGGAAAAAAACAAAATTTTTAAAAATTCCTTCACTCAGAAGAATTCTCCAACATTTAATACAAGTCCAAATATCGATACGTCCATCTACAACGGTGTCAATTTCTTCCAGCCACGGGCTATCAAATAAAGGTTACTATACTTTATGTAGTAAAGGCAGACATTTTCCCTTTACTTAATTTGTCCACTTAGTAACAGGAGGAGTAATATTCCTTGTGATTTGTATCATAGCGACATTTTAATTCACATAATTTTGAGACACTCACAGAAATTATTTCGTATCAAGAACATTATTTTATGTCACAACAAAAATACATCGTTAACACAAAATAGAAATGTTAAATATATATTTAAAAATGCATTTCTTCAACATTAATTTACCTGATACAAAGTAACAAAACGAATTGTTAAGCTGTAAGGTAAATAAAATTGTTCTTATTGATTTCTGAACATTTATGTTAGAAGCAACCTATCGAGAGAGAGAGGGGGGGGGGTTAGTTTTCGTTTTAGTTTAGTTTTTATTAACGTCGCACTAGAAGCAACACGAGGGCTATTGGCAACGGACCTCATAATTTTGAACCATGGTCAAGTGACGAGGACGACACCTGAGCTGGCACCCCCTCTCCTAACATCCACACCACGCAAACGGGAGGACATTGGGCCCCGAACAGATTTAACGTGCATCAGCCCCGGCTACACGGCGGGTCTTTGACGGCCAAGGATCGAACCTGCGACTGAGCGAAAACCACCGGCCGCTAGTCCACGACCTTGATCACTAGGCTATCGCGGCCCGAGAGAGATGGGGGAGGGGCTTCAAATAATGACAAACTTTCAAACAAAGATACGGTATTTTTTGTTACATTTTTCTACTTTTGCTGTTACGTGTGAAGTTATTGTTTGTATACTACATGAGAGTTATACAAGTTTAATCTAGAATTTCTAGTATAGGGTCCTTTGACGATGGGTGCCATAACTCTTAACCTATAAATGAAATAGTACTTCGAGATATCCTAACTTTCTCACTACTCCACTTGAGTAATTTGATGTCCAGTAAAATACAGCAACGTTCTTTTTTCGGTAGAATGAAAGGATTTAAATTTAAACGTTGTTACATTATTTCTTTCATTTCCCACTCTTATTTATAGAATCATTAAGTAATTGTCCAAAGAACAAAAATTGACAATCCCCCCACAAGATATTTTATTCAGAGATTTATGAATAATTAGCAATTAACCTCTAAACTATTGTATCTGTGCATACATGCTACTGAAACTAACTATTAATAAAATAACTCGTTGCTTATTTGATTGAATTCTTATTGGATTTAGAGACGAGTCACGGACTCTATGCAGTCCCTCCTCGGCTGTTATTTGATCCCTCCTAAACTTGTCAAAATATTCTCTACTTCTTCGTATATAGCTTTCTCCCTCACTCTGTCTACCAACCTTTGTATTAAGAGCTTCATTGCTTTTATGTGTGTCCATTCTATTCATCACTCTTCAATAACTCGCACACGGTTCATCTATTGGAGAGAGAATTTAACCAAGTATAATGTCAACGAGGAGTTGGTGGGCTACAACTGTAGACATAATTGATTACAATTCGCAATAAAATAATTCCCCAGCACTCTTATCATTATTTACCATACCCCTTTATATACATTTATTTACCATACCCCTTCATGAAACTATATTGGATATTAGTGCTATCGTTAAGGAGGTTGCTAAAAAAGACATTTATAACTTTGTGTTGAATATCAGTTCTATATCGCAGAAGAATTTTTCAGAAACGAAAATAGGTCGTATGACCAGGTTGATAAAATATTACTCCAGGAGTAGACGAAGTGGACGCGGTTTTTTGTTAAGGGACGTAGATTACCGACATTTGATAAAGAATTATCCGTAGAGCACTATGTGCGGAGCAGGGGGTTGGCAACTCGAATTTGGTAAAGGAAATAAAACTCAAAACATATACTCCACCCGACAAATTTATGAAATTGGATTGAAAAATAATGCAACTTCCCGAATGGTCACATCTTTTTCCATTTGGTATCCAATTTTCCTGTTGTGTTTGAAAGCTACGTGAGTCCTCTAAATTGTTGCCCCATATTGATTACTGAAGACGGTGACCGATATGGAGATGAGGCGTCATTGCTCCTTTCACCTCCTCCGCTACCGGTGCCTCCATCAGCAGAATTCCTCTTCCACAGATTTTACCGAATTTCCAGGCGTTGTTAAAGGTACGTGGAAAAGGTAGGGCTTCGAAACGTAAATAATGCATTACGAAGAGGACACATATAGCTTTCAGGTACTGCAAGTATCGCGAAAAGCGGAAATTGAATTATAAAAAGCTTCGGCCATGGGAGGCAATACTTTTTAAGCAAACCTCATATTTTACATTGTAATTGTTTTATTAACGTTGCACTAGAAGCAGTACGGTGGCTATTGGTGATGATCCTCGTAATTTTGAGCCTCGATCAAGTGACGAGAACGACACCTGAGCTATCCTCCTCTTCAAAGTTCAACACCACGGAAACAGAAGGACTTTGAGCCACGACAGATTTAACGGGCACCAACCCTGGCTTCGATACACGGTTAGTACTTAGTGGCATCAGGGCTAGAACCCACGACTAGACGAAAACCGCCGGTCGCGAGTTCATGACCATGATTACTAGGCTATCTCGGCCACCTCATATCTTAGAAGAAATGTAAGTATGATACAATTTGACCCCGTTGACAATTTCTTGTCAACGGGGTCAAATGAAGAGACGACTACCGTTGACAAGAAATTGTCAACGGTAGTCGGAGTCCATGGTTATTTAACAGCGGGTTAAGTGAATTGCGAGTTATAAGATTAATATAAAATGAGTGAAAAAAATTAGACATTTGTCGCTATTGGTGTTTTCTGCTGTCTTAGCCCTTTCTCTATCCATTCCTTTATCATTATCAATAAAATGACAAATTTTATCCTCATTTTTAACCAACTACTTAGTCCAATAATAATTAAACAGGTAATATATATAAAAAAAAAATTAAAAGTCAATTCCTACATAGGTGAACAAATTTATTTTATTTTAGTTACTTTTAATTAAATATTTACAATTAATATAAATGTGTATATACATATGACAGAATCACACTATTAAGTAGCAAAAGAATTTTTTTTCCAGCGATCTACACGCTTCGTCGCTGACGGTATTTAGTCCTAAATTTATATCCTACTAAATATAAGAGAATATTTTTTCCTCCCATATAAAACTAAAATTAATTATTTGAAAATCAAATAAATTTTTTTTTTTGCTTCGACGATATTCGATACGAAGGCATGAAGATTCTACGCAAATGCTCTACCAACTTTGCCATTGCGAGACAAATGACATAGTAAAAGCACATTGGCTTGTTTCTTAATTCACTCGGTAAATTAAATGTTTGGAATGCATTTCATCCGAACTTCCCTTGGCGACTAGAATTATTTGGCGGTATTTTGCCTAATGTGGCTACTCTGGTTTGCTTCTCGGACTTAACGTTCAGCCAAAAAAAAAAAAAAAATGTCCAAGTTTGGCATTTTTTAAAATCGCGCCAAGTGGTTAGGCTTAACTGCATTTTCACTATTTAAATTTAATTAGTGAATTAATATTTGAAAAAACTCTATTAACATCAAGTGTCATCCACTACAAGTTTAAAAAATGTATTTGAAATTGAGTGGATGAATAAAAAGGATTTTATTAAGGATTGAAAATTTGAACAAGATATATAAATATATATAGGAAGAATGTGAATTAATAGTAGGAATTTAATAAAAAAAAAGAAGATTTCAGTGTCTGAGGAAGGAAGATTCATTTACGTAAAATAGGTAAAAAAAAAAAAGTATTATTATCTGTTCTTTACAGGAAAGCATGACGTCCTCCAAACAAAAGAATAACTTGAATTTCGTAAAACAAAAAACAAAAGTTTCTACGCAGCAGTATCTAGGAGTGATTCCTTATCGTAAAAGCTATAACAAAACAGCGTGTAAAACAGACTCTTGTGTTACTGAACAGCGTTTTAAAGATGTTCAAGTGTTTTAATATGGCAGGACTTTTCTATTCATTTTTTTAGAATTTTGTTCCGTATTTTCTAACACTAGATAAAGACAGAGCAATGGCGAATACAGCCGCCAAACAACAATTACGGCCAGAGCTCCGTTCTGCATGTCCATTGGGCGAGGGTGACCACCCTTTGACACGCTCCCTTCCACCCCTTGACCCCCTGCACCGAGACATAATGATTCGCTTGTCCCATTCCTCGGGCCTTAATAATTAACTCGAGATCGCGGCAAGCCGAGGAATTCAATGTAATCGGTTAATTGCGGAAATAGTTGTTGGTAGCTTAATCATTCATAAGAGAAGAGGAGCGGTTGATTGTTGGCCAGTTGAAAGAGACATCATTCAATTGACTCTAAGAGAGAATGGCCTTTGTCGTGATACCCAGTCTTCGCAATATTGTTTCTCAGAAACAGACCGTTTCTTGATCACTCGAGGCACTCGTAAAAACTATATCAATTTCAACTGGTTTAGTTTTTATTAACGTCACACTAGAAGCAACACGAGGGCTATTGGCGACGGACCTCGTAATTTTGAACCACGGTCAAGTGATGAGTACGACACCTGAACTGGCACCCTCCTCTCCTAATATCCACACCACGCCTTTCCTAACATCCACACCATGGTGGACTTTGGGCCCCTAACAGATTTAACGTGCATTAGCCCCGGCTACACGGTGGGTCTTTGGCGGCCAAGGATCGAACCCGCGACTGAAAGAAAACCGCCGTCCACTAGTCCACGACCTTGACCACTAGGCTACCGCGGTTCCCTCAATTTCAACTGGAGTGATGAAGAAATAATGAAAGTGTGCCAGCAATTCAAGTGTTGTCATTCGAACGTCCTCTACATCTCTAGTGCAGGGATTTTAAGCCCCTTTCAATGAATCGATCCCCTTTGTCATTACCACGAGCCTTTTTTTAGATAGTCCTTATTTACATGGATTCGTTTCTTTCTTTCTTTCTTTCTTACTCTTCTTTTTTCTTTGACATTTGTAATATTTTTTGAATTTAATCTTTGTATATAATATGCACGGAAAAAAATTACGATGAGTAACCCATTAGCTATGTCGAGGAAAACAATTACGAAATAATAAGCATAATATAGTAATATAAAAACTTCTTTCTTGACACGATCAATTCGTTTATTTATATCCTAAATGCAGTATAAATTTATTCAGTAAGTAAGAGATTATAAGTTTCATTTTGTTTTTAAAATTAAGTTAGTGCGAACACTGTTATTGTTTGACGCATAGAACTCACGCGACTACCTCCCGCATATAAAAGAGAGAACAATCCAGTTAATTGTAAATGAAAATAAAGATAAACAATTTTTTTCCCTCCAAATTAAGTTTAAAGACACACCAAAAACTTTCCGTTCCCTATGTTCCAGTAGATGTGCATCAAGGATTGGTGACCATGTCTTAGCAGATAAATTATTATCTGCAATAAAACGTACTCTTAATTAACGAGACTCCTAAATTTCCCTCCAGTTAGCCTCATGGTCTACACGTTGCTTTTTTTTAGGTTTTACAATTATTTATAAATCGTTACATAAGTTAATAAAGAATTAATTTGATGTTCATTTAAGTAACGTTGTATTAGATCTGCGCAATTGGCTTGCTTTGATTTTCTTATTAACGTCGCTCTTGGAAGCAACACGAGGACTATTGACGAAGGATTTCGTTATTTTTGAACATCGGTCACTGGACCGTTGACGAGAACAACCCCTGAGTTGGCCCCTCCTTTCCAAACTTCCATACCATGCCTACGGGAGGACTTGGAGCTCCTTTCAGATTTAACGTTTATTAGACCCATGATCCGACGAAAGCAAAGCTGGCTGCGAATTCGCAACCACGAGTAGTCGACTATACGCGGCCTCTTAGATCTGCGTAATGGACTATTATCGATGAACGTCTCGTGATTAAGAATCACAGTCACGTGAAGAATAGGACACCCGAAGATGCTCTTACTCTTTCAAAATATCCACTACGTATTCTTATTTTAATGAAATGTTTTTAAAGATCTATACATTTTGTTTTAAAATTTTAATAATAGCCTTTAATTTTATGATACATTGCAGGGCTGAAAAAGGTGACCGCCTAGTGGTCATGGTTGCGGTCTCGTGACCTGCAATTTACGTTGCCCCGTGGGTTCGAGCCATGATGCCACTAATGATCCGCCGTTTAACCGGGCTGATGCACTTTAAATTTGTCGAGACTCAAAGTCCTCCAGTTGATGAAGTTTGGAAGTTGGGAGAGAAAGAGGTACCAACTCAGGTGTCGTCCTCTTCACTTAACCGAGCTTCGAAATTACAAGGTTTGACGCCAATAGCCCTCGTGTTGCTCCTTGTACGAAGTTAATAAAAAAAATCGATTACGTAGAAGAAAAAAAAGAGGGAGAGAAAAGAAGCAACAGAAATCTTATCATTTATCTTGTCAATATCTTATCTTTATAACCTCGACACTATAGACTTAAATGACGAAATAAAATCCCCCCCCCCTCCAACGGTCTTCCCATTCAACTATATTTGCGGTCGCGACAGATGTTCCTGTTATGACACCCACCCCATCTCCACAAAAACCACGCATGTACTTGTTTCACTTCAGACGGGTACACAAAAAACCTAACACTTTTCACTTTGAAATCAGATTCCTCTCGCTGTAATGCGCGCCTTGGCCCCTAGGGGTCTCATTTGCGAGAGAAGGGTACTCCGGGGAATTCTTCCTCTCCCTCCCTCCAATTTTAAAGATATGGGCAGCCTTTGCTTTGTGGGCAATCAATGGACGGTGATGTCTGATGAAATGATTCTCTTTTCAACGTATTTTGTGATGCATCATCAGTGGTTTTCGTCTTGGTGGACAGAGATCATGAATCTTGACCAATATCCAGACTCCAATTTCTTGTTTATGGATAAATCTCAGATTGCAGCTTATTTTACTTCAAGATTAGTTGTTGAGTTTCAGGGGAAATTTTAAGCTAAGCAGAGCCATTGACTAAAAAAGAATACGAGCATGTTTCTGATGTTAATAAATTCATTAACAATAAATAAGCGAATGTTAAAGAATAATTCAATGAATAACATTAACGAATCAAATACGTTTGCAGACAAAAATTGATTAATTGGGTTCAGAGGGATATATAATTTTTTGTTTTGTGATTTCCACACCATTGTGTCATCAATGAAGGCTACTTTCCCCTCCCCTAAAAGAATGAATCATAAAAATGTTATGGCCACTTTGTGATAGGCGGTCAGTTTAAATCTACTCAACTAAATATAATAAAGATATATACTTTTCGTGGGAACGCTAAATAGTAGGCGTCTAAAAAGTAGATCTAATTTAATTATACTTCTAACCACATAATCCGATCTAGGTAGACGCACTTCGGCAACCTTCTTACAATCACTCCATCCTCTGGAGCGTTCCTATGACTTTCTAATATTTTCTCTATCTCCTATTCACTACATATACTGTAAGTTTCATTTACATACATCAAGGCTCTTTCATAAGGTGAGGTTCTTATTTCAAACATTGCAGTACAGAGAAATGTGCCCATTAAAAAAAGGAAAATGTGCCCAACTTGAAAAATACAAACAAGTAAAAAAAAAGAAATTTCAGTTCCGATTCATAAAACAAATTTAGCATCAATGTTTGTCCCTTTTTTTTAAAATTTTTTTTTTGATGAATACTCGAGGAAAATTATTGAATAGGTTAGTCGAGCACTCCTTGGCGACACATTTTATAGGTTCCGCTGCACAGCGATCATCAGGAATCGAATCCACGACAGAAAAATTCTAAAGCAAATTCATTTTAAAATACCTTAGAAATAAACCTCCTATTCAGTCAACTCGAAATATTTTCAGCTTCCCTAGAGGATTATTAGGTTTTTCAAAAGTGTGTAAAAATCAGAGCTGCTGCAGATGAATGGTATCATTTTGAACACGAAAGGAAACCTGCCACATTAAATTTCTTCCTGGAGTACATTTGTATAAGAACAAGTCAATCCTTACCAGTTACTAGAGTGTGTTAAGTTTAGACGTTGCATTCGAAACCAAGCGATGTTCATGAGCTGCGTTGAACCCTTTCGACTCCCAAAGCACTGATTCAGTAGGAAGCGTGGTTTCATCCAGAAAGTTGAGGACAGGTGACATCTTTTGAATTTGTGTGGCACAAGCAATAATCAAGAAAATTCAACTTGTTTTAAGTATCTATTAAATTAAGAAAATAATTTCTTAAAATTATATGAGGGTTGGCTCACAAACTATCCGTATTAGGAATGGGGTAACTCCCAGCAGTATCGTTCCGATGACTTTTCCTAAGAAGTCCATGAGTAGGACGTCTTTTGTATCCTAAACAATCGTCTTTGGAGCAGATTCATCGGAAAAAATTTATTACTTTGTTTGTTGCTAGGTGTATAATGAGGAATCTTGGTCTTATCGACAATCCGATGCCTCCGCAGTCAAAACTATAAATCAGTGCCAGAGTTATTTTAGAGACGTATAAAAACATGCAGTTTTAACACCATTTTGCCTTAGAAACGCTATTTGTAGTCAAAATGGGTACTTTTGGAACTACTTTTATTAAAATGGTGAGTTCTTAAAACTGCAGCGATTAAGCTGAGTAGTTATTAATAAGTGAACCGCAAACTTCCCAGCATGCCCATCTTTCAACAGCGTGAACCCCCTCCCTAAATTTAGGAAGGAGTTTGTAACCGAGTTTAGAGTCAAATTTTTCTTTATGAAAATTGTTATCATAGCAAAATTTTACCGTACAGACCTGTAGTTGATTGTCTGAAAAAATCACAGATTCGTAAATAATAGGTTGCGGGCTCGGGTCTTTAATTTAGTTTAGTTTAGTTTTTATTAACGTCGCACTAGAAGCAACACGAGGGCTATTGGCGATGGACCTCGTAATTTTGAACCATGGTCAAGTGACGAGGACGACACCTGAATTGGCACCCCTTCTCCTAACTTCCACACAACGCCAAGAGGGATCGGGTCTAATTAATACGAACGCTGTGTAACAGAGCTGATGATGCCCCTTGGATCCGTCGGAGATGAGATTGTTCATTAACGTTCCACTGAAAAGCAAAATGAGAACAATTGGCGATGGACCTCGTAATTTTGAACCTCGTCAAATGTCGAGAACACCTGTTCTGCGCCCTCCCTCTCCAAACTTCCACACTACTCAAATGGGAGAACTTGGGACATCGACAGAATAAACGTATGTCAGAGATCCTATGGAGTAAGGGGAAGGCACGGAGAGAGTGATGGAGGAGCAAGAAACCGATGTGCCCTAAACAAGGTGTATCTGAGATGTCTTAAGAAAAATGGGTAAGAAAGTTAAAAAAAGATTCACGAGGAGTGTTGGAAATAGAGAAGGATCGTTAGAGTATATGCAGGTGCGTCAGACATGTTTTCAAAGGTAGTGTTTATCAAAGACGGTACATCCCATGGGAAAGGAATCGCTAAGGTGCCTCGAGTGAGTGATGCCTACCTAAAGAAGGTAAACCCACTGAGGGTGGGAATGCAAGGAATAACAGTTAGTTGGGGAACAAAGAGCAAGTCGATTTTGTGTGGGGAGGGTCAAAACTTCGAATTTCTTCAAATAAATATTCTAAAAGAACTAGAAAAGTTTGAAAAGCCAAATGATCAATGCCATAATTACAATAAGCGCGGACCACATGAATATTGTACGTCAGAAAAGGACTAGCGGTTGCAAATGAGTTTTATTTCTTAAAATTAATTATTATTTTTAGAGTTTGTTACAATGTATATGCGGGGCACATGAATTTTATCTACAAGCCTGTGGTTACAAATAAATTTGACTCCTTAGAATCTCAAGTACCTTGTTTCATTTAACTTGTTCAAAAGGAATTCGCCAGCGCACCCTTATCATCTCTGAAAGGACGTTACTTTCAAATCAAAATGTATGTCTATCGGTCATGGTCGCGTACTTGCTGCCGGCCATTTTTGCCGAATCGTGATTTCGAGCCCTGATGCCCCTTAAGACCCTCCTTGTAGTGCAGTTGATGCACGTTAAATCTGTCGAGGTTCCAAGTCCTCCAGTTGACTTAGTGTGGAAGTTTGGAAAGAGTGAGAGGTAGTTCAGGTATCTGCCACTTAGCCGAATTTCAAAAGTCCGAGGTCCGTCGCCGATAGCCCTCATGTTGCTTTTCAGTACGACGTTAATAAATAATCATATGACATTACAAATCAAAATTTGATTTGAGTAGTTTTTCTCCAAGAAATTATATAGGAAATTTTGATTCCTATCGTAAGTGAGAGAGTGCTTACATCCTTTTAATAGCCCTTCCCGACTTTTAAAAAACAAAAAATAAAGAGAGAAAGTAATCTTTCACGTATCATTCTATTTACTCTCACATAAAAGAGCTCGCCCGAGCCATTAAGAAACACAATACAGCTCTCCCCCAACCCTTTCGCTGAGAAATGAAACTCTACGGAAGTTTCCAATGCACCGGAAGTGCGTGTCCCTGCCGTTTCCGGCCGCTCACACGACCAGGGTTATGACCACTCGGACCACGCACTAGATCGCCCTCTTCAATGGACACATTAAAATTGAAGGTGTGCATCACAATCGCTCAACCATTCAAGTTGCTGTTCAATGGATGAGTAAATATTCGTCGTGGCCATGCATTTCAGTACTGGAAACTCGTGGGGAATTTATTTACTTCCACAATGATTTCTCTGTTCCTCCACGTCAATTGTCTTTTTTTCTGATACTAATCGACCAAGAAATTGGTTAATGATGAGCAAATCTATCTTAAAATATAGTTTAGTTTTATTGAACCACTTTCAGCTTCACTCTGAATTTTGATTCATGGTTAGATGATGACAAGTGAGCTACGAATATTTATTTAACTCAAATGTGTCTTAGCGTGTAACTTCTCTTGATGGCGGTACCCAAATGGTCATAGTCCCTAGTTCATGATAGACAATGTTTCCGTCGAGTCGTGGATTCGAGTCCTTGTTCCACTAAAAACTCTTCATGTTAAAGAAATTATATGTTTGAAATCTATCTACGCCCAAAATATCTTCGCTATGTGAAAGTTTGGGGAGGAGAGTGCCATCTCAGGTACCGTTCTTGTCACTCGCACGCACTCACGCAAGTTGCGCTTTCTTCGAGCGTCTAGGCCGCGCCTTCAAGCTCGTGCCATGACTCTAGTAGTGAAGACTTGGCTATTGATGGCTTTTGCACTTTCTGTTGGGTAGTAATGGGATCTCGACCGAGGCTCAAAATTACGAAGTCTGTCGCTAATATCCCTCCTGTTGCTTCTAGTGCAACGTTAGTAAATATCGAATGAATGAACAGAAACTGACAAACCCTATTACATCTTAAAATATTTATCCGATTTAAATGTATAATATCTATTGAAAAAAATATTTTAATGTGCTAATTTTAAAGAAATTGAAGCTATATAAAATCCATTTTAACTTCTTTTATACATTTTATGCAATTGGTTTTAAGGTATCCATATACACCTTTAAAATGTCATTTTTGTAAAAATTTAAGATATTCTAATTTTAATGTTGTTTAAAATGTAATGTGTGTTTTTTCCTTCCAATGGTGTTTAAATTTTTCTTCTACCTTTTTTGGAACTTAAGTTACAGGTATTTGAATTTTACTCGGCAGCCAATTTCTGATAAGGGAAGTGTATGTCTGTAATCAGGAAGTTAGAAAAATGTTTGTTTACATTTTTATTTTTTAGAACATCGTTTAAATATACAATAACACAAACTAAATACATTTTAAAATATGAGTTTAGGTTATATTTTAGCATTAAAAACATTTTGATAGCAAATAATGTATTTCAAAAATATTTCTCCGAAGGCCTTACAGCTCAAAGCTCACGAGCGAGAAAAGTCTTGGTGCATTTAATTGTTTTCTGTCTTTAAAAATTTATGTTTATTGAGATTTATTTCCAAGAAATTAACATTTTTCAGCTATACTTTAATTTGAACTCAACATCAAAGGCATGAAAGAGAAATTTAGTTTTGTAAAAATTTATTATTATAACATTTGTTTTAACTTATTCTAGTAATTATGCAGACGATTTCAGATTTAATTTTAAGAAACTTATGCTGGCTTTATCATTACTTAAAAAATGCAGGCATAATTTATTATATTGCATATCGCGTTAATGCAGTTTTTAAACGTAATAATTTTAATTCTTCGTTATAGAAGAAAAAATGTTTATTTTCACATATTAAAAGGATTCCCTCTAGTTGAGTGTTATCGTTTGTGATACCAATATTCCCCACTCCCTGTAATATTTCCGTGTTGAAAATACTCCAGTTCTTTTTCCAGACTTTATTAATATTTTTTGTACAGATTATTTATATTATATTTCTGCATTTGTTTTGATCACTAAGTTTCTTAGTGATTCATTGGCTTTCGGTGGATTCAGAGAAGAACATCTGATCTGAAATGGAGCGTTTAGTTATTATAAGTAATCGAGACCATGTGACTGAAATTAATGTGTTATGTTTAAATCATGTGCTCTCCTCCCGTGGAAATTTATAAAAATGTAATATAACAACCTTGTGCGTGAGAGACCTGCCGCGATCGTTGTACAGACGATGAATTGGGAAGGGCAAATTGATCTATTGAAGCGTGGTTGCTTATTAACGTCGCACTGTGTAGGCTATTGGTCCTCATAGTTTTGAAACTCAGTCAAGCGACGGCACTTGAGCTGACACCTACCTCTCCTAAACTTCCGCACCAACGGGAGGATTTGGAACCTTGACCAGATTTAACGTACACAGCGGGTCTTAAATGGCATCAAATCTCGAACGCTCGACGTAAGCCGTGACCATAACCACTAGACTATCGTGGCCCCTATTGAAGCTTAAACATAATCTCACGCATAATTTTTTTGCATCAAAAACATTAGAACACGATGTATTAGTATATTCAAAATTCACTATGAAATTGTCTAGAATGCCCGGAACTTCCGACTGAACAAAATCTCTAATTCATCTATTTATATTTTTCTTGAAAATACAGATTGTGCTATCTGAAGACCTTTTTTTGTTAACTAACGCAAAGTGTTATCAGATCTTAAATACAAATGCCGTTACAGAAAAATGAAGTATTTTAAAATATCAAATTCGAGAATTGAACAAAAAGTAAGTAAAACAAATGAAAATGCATATAATCGCTTGAAATATAAAATTTTTTCCTACTTTCTGAAATTACTCTCGCCATCAATTTTACGATGAAGCACTTCGTAATACTGTCACGGTTTTTCTTAACTCTTCCGATAAAAAGAAACGTTAATTCTCATATTGCGTGCGATCGACTTACACTACCATCTCTTAACAAAACTCGAAAAATAACCCAACTGCAACAAACAGTTTGATAAATACTCTCCAACTCCTTAGCTGGGGAAAAAAAAAGTCGTCACCGCTTTGTTCTATCCGCAACGACATCACTCTGTTTACCTAAACCGATGACACAATCCCAAACAGAAACTTGGCGAGAAATCGCCTCTCACCTTGGCGACCCGCCTCGACCGCCAAGGAGAGAGCGCGTGGCGGGTGCAAGAGTGCACGTGCTCTCGCAGAACCGCAGCACGACCTCCGTCGATTGGACGCGCAAGGATACCGCCCACCTCGACCAATGGCAGAGCACGGAGGGCACGAACTGACGGATTATCGCGCCGCTAATAGCTCTGCTTGAACTTGGGTGACCCCTCCCCCCCTGCCTTATAGGGAAGTGCGTCTCCATGGCAACAGAGAGCGGCGTTGCTTGGTTGAGTGTCATAGTTCAAGCCACGAACAGTTGAGATCTCGCCGCTCGGCGCGACGGGTCGCCACGAGTACGGATCAGCGAAGATCGGTTTTTGAGCGAGTCAACCACGTCGACGGAGCCGAGTAGTGCTGTTTTTTTTTCCTGCTCTCTCTGTGGCGATCATCGGAAGAGCGAGTTCTGTTGTGTGCTTGCTCTTTTCGCGAAGCGTATTTCGTTTGTAGTCCAAGTGCCAAAAAGAAACTTTTGCTTTCATCAATTGCGAAACATTTTATTTGCGATCATAAAATTGTTTTTAGGAGTTGGTGAAGACAAACGGCTTTGTTTGTTTTTTCGAAGCCCCATATTTTTTACAGAAAATTGACAGAATTATCATTTTTGAAAAACTGAAAATATTCCATATTTGCCATGGCACCAGAAAATCGGTGAAATTTTTTTTTTTTTTTTTTTTGTTGTTGTCGGAGAGTGATTTTCAATATTTTCGATTCAGCAACACGTATCTGACATTTGTGTGAAATACTGATCAAAACAAAAACTCCATGGCGAAGTTCTTTGTGACTTGACACAATTTCAAGAACTAACTCTCACTTCCGAAATAATCATTACACTAGGCAATGTGGTGCCTCCACAAAAGTTGACGTGCTTTTCTAATCTTATTGACAATCTCTTGATTCGTTTCCCGGTAAAATCTAATCTGAATCTCTGAACAGATACCATTTTACGCATCGGATGGTCAAAATACATCAGCCTTGATGATTGTTGGCTAGGCCCAACTTCAGCTTACCTGAAGGAAGTCTTGAAGGTCGATTTTTTATAGAAATTTTCTCTCTGGTGCGTAAAGGGCGAGCCTCCTGGCCGGCCACCCGAAAGGCCAAAAGCTGTTGATCCCGGAGTGGACCGCGACCCCTGGACCGTCCCCAACGGTTCCGGGAGCCTTGCAGTTGGGGGCGTTCCACCCACTGCTGACCAATCCTTGGAACGGACCGACCCAGGGCGGATTCGAGCGTCGCTCGGGTGCCACCACCACAGCCACCAGCCCACCGATGTCCCTGGCAGTGACCCCCTGGCGTGACCCTTCGACCGCAGCTGATCCTCCGGACATCGCACCTCCACCTCAGTCGGCCACTCCTTCGAGCTCTGATAAGGGCAGCCAAGGCCAGCAGCAGATCGAGTGTGTGGTGTGCGGCGACAAGTCCAGCGGCAAGCACTATGGTCAGTTTACTTGCGAAGGATGCAAGTCCTTCTTCAAGAGGAGTGTCCGACGGAACCTCACCTACACATGCAGGGGCAACCGCAACTGCCCCATTGACCAGCACCACCGGAACCAGTGCCAGTACTGTCGGCTCAAGAAATGCCTAAAGATGGGGATGAGAAGGGAGGGTAGGTGCCAAGGTCAGATTTCTTTCCTATTAACACCCCCACAAGCACTTTATTTAAACCCACACCTTAAATTTCAATCCGAGTGTGTATCGTAAGTACAAAATGTTTTTTAACGCCCTTTTTATGCCATAAATGCGTTTGCTCTTTCTCGCCAAATGATTTTCATCTTGATTTTCGAATGTTTTGGAATACTTTCCTGATTCTAATCAGCTGTATTAACAGTCACTTTATTTTCAGGTCATTTTAGATAATTGCTGGCAATTTGTCTATTGTTTCGGTTAGTTGTCTTCAAATGATATTAAATTCTTACAAAGTATTATTAAATTGAGTCATAGCTTCCGAAAATATACCTTTCGAGACCTGAGAAACCTTTGTAAACTGCAGTCGTTTCCAACGCAAAATCAATTCATTTTTGTTGCTTGTTACAATTCTATTATTTTAATAGTTTTGACAGAACAACTTCATGTCTAACCATTGGAAGGGTTTACCTATAAATATTTATTTTTGACTAGGATCACGATTAAATTTTTTTCCAGCTTCAATTCAAATTTCTGTTTCATAAAATCAATCTCGCTTACTTTTTAAACACGATTGACTTGTTAATTTCATGATGTAATTTGACACTTTTTAAATTCGATGGAAAATAATTCTTCCTTCATATTTCTAATTGCTTGAATTCATCCCACTTTTCAGTTTGGGCTCATTGGATATCTTGACCTCTGAACCATTTTCTTACAATTCGAATTTGATTCATTTTTAGTTAGTAATTTTTATATCCGACAGATAGAATGATAGTCTTATTTGTTGGCAGAAATATTGAAATGATATTTGATCTGGAATAAAAACCAGCTCTGTTTTTTTTAAAAGTACTCTCGTCAGGATTCTTTCAATAGCTCTTTTGAATGCTTATGTATGTTTTTTATGTTCCAGAATCGGATAAATTTCATTTTGGAATATTTCCAATTTGCTTCTTTAAAACACATTAGCCTTTTACATCAAATTTGAATTTTTAACCTATATTATTATCTTCTGTGTGTTTCATGTTTTAGAAATTATATATTTTAATTAATTGTAACAAATGTGTTTGGCGCAGCATAGCCAACCTTGGCTCTTGCGCCATAAAACCTCACAGTCAGTCACTTGGAATATCTCCATTTTAAATCCAGTTGAAAGTCCTGTCACGTTTTGACTTTTTTTTAAAAAAAATCTTTATTTTTCACTGATTAATTACTCATTCAATCAATTTTCTAAAATGTATACAACGTTTCTCTTTCGATAGTTCCAAACTGACCTCTGTAATTTTAAAAATTTGGTTTAGATTGGCGATCGCATTTATGTATCTTCAGCGTTTATTTAATCAGTTTTAGGTGATTTTTTTTTTTTTTTGTTCTTTAAATAAGAAAGCACAAATAATTTTATTGACTTCGCATGCATTTCTTTGTTTTATCTTATTCCTATAATGAACAAATCTTTACAAATAGATTACATTTCTTACTATTTAGAAATAAATTATTTATTTAAAAAAAACAATATCCATTATAGTTACCTTCCCTGTGCATATTTTTAAAATACGCTTCATGAATATTTTTAATTCTGCTTTTATTAAAGTATATAAATCATGTATAAGACTGTGTTTGTTTTATAATTTTATGTTTTTGAAATGCGCTAGTGTCTGGTTTCCATTCCTCATGCTGAACTATTTCAATATCCATTCGATTCAATCTGGAATCATTCATGTTAATTCTTCGTTATTTTCCATTCCATACTTCTGTATTTTTTTCACCTTGCACTGGAATTACTTAAATACTTAGTATGTCATATTATTTCAATTGATATCTCTTTTTAACGTTAAAAAAATATGTTAATATTTTAGATTCTATTTCTTGAAGTAGATGCCTCAGAGAATAAATTTGCTTTTATGAGAGATTTAATCAAGATTATATTAACGTTGAATGAAATTTAAGTTCCTTTTATAAATGTTCTGTAGTTCGGATTTCAAAATCACATGAATTTCATATGTGTCATTGTTAGTTTTACTTCTTTGCTTCCAAAATATACTTTCTTTCTTCTAGGCATGATCTTCTAAAGTGAAAAATATAAAAACATATAAATTAGAAAGAAAAGATGTTAGAAAAAATGATGCACTGAGGGATGGTTGCGTGTTGAAATCATAATCTTTTTATTTACTTATTACGTTTCTGTCGCTTAAATTGGCTTCTAAAATCTGATTATATGATAGTCAATGAATTTCCTTTTGAATCCGGTGCGTGAATATAAAATATTTTCTAAAGAATCTTCTACGCGATTTTTTTTTTTGTGAACATTCTTAAATCACATCTATTTCTGAAAATAATTTTAGTAGATGCTGCTTGATTTGTAATAGTAATGAATAAATTTACCTTTAGTAAAAAAAAAAAGGTATTAAATGTTTTTAAACACCTTCTAAAAAGTAATTGTTTGGTTCCGTCCATCCGAAATGTATTCATCTGAATCAAGACAGATATATTATTGATAGTTGCGAATAATAATTTAGATATCATAAGCATAAGATTATGGATATTAGATTCAACTAGAATTGGGTGTTCTGTTGATGAGAAAATGTGTCGAACTGACTGTTTCCTTTGAAAGGAATGGAATTTGTTCAAAAATATAACTCCAGTAATTATTTCCCGTTAAAGGATGGTTTTCCAAATTAAAATATCATTAATTAATGTCAATGAATTTTTCTTAGATGTTAACCCTTTGCTGCATTGTCTCTTAAATAGTAAAACCGTTCAGTATCAACTGAAATTTGTAAATAGGGTGAATATTAATGCTTCTCTTGTGCGTATATAAAACAGGGGATTGAGAATATTCGAATTCCATAGCACTGGGCTTCGTGAAAGATCATTGTGATGCTCGAATTCAACACATGAATACGATGCAATCATGTAGGTAAATGCAGTAAAAAAATTGATTATCCAATGTAAAGCTATTTCGTAAACACTAAATATAGATCTGCATTTAAATTTCGTGGGAACAGAACAACATAATTGGACTGAATTGCTGATAAAACTTTCAGTACACGATGAAATATTCATGTATGAATTGTTAAAGTGTTGATTGAATTAATAATATAATGTTGGAAAAATAATTTTGACTGAAATTTTGATTACGATGCGGTAAAGATTTAAGAATGAATATCAATGTTTGAAAAAACTTAATAAAGTTCTATCGAGTATTAGAGATATTATTTTATTTTCATTGTATGTCAAAATTTCATTCAAGTAAATATCGACAAACTTTCATTTTTTTTTTTCTTTTTCAACAACATATTGTGTGAAGACATGTGACAATTGAATAGTTTTTCTTGATTCTTATCAATGGCATACACAACACATCCAATATGATAATGAAAACTTTTTCATTAATCTTCGCTCATCAAGTGTGAACTTCTGATATTTCTTCGCAGGACTTATCCTGAGAAAAATAATTACTCATGAGATACTTCCCTCAGTAAATTGAAATCATCCATTTGTAGGAACATGAACGAAAGCTTTTTAGTATAGATTTAGAATTGGATGGTATTAATTTGTTGACACCCTGGTTTTTTTTTCTTTTTTTTTTCCTTTTTTTGAAATTTGCTCTCTCGTATCGTTGAAGAAAATCTGTAATAGCTTTAAATAATGAGGAAAATCGAGAAAGTGATAGCCGATCTACCCAACTCTTGAATACCATTTAGGCAAAGATGCATGGATTTTACCAATATTTCCTGTTATAATTTTCCTTCTAAAGGAATGTGCATTTCATAATTTCTTGTTTGTTTTCTACTCAATTAACGGTAAGGTTTGCGAATAGTGATAAAAAGAGCAATGTTCGTTCATATGTAAAAACGAAACCGATAATTTTGTTATTACGTAACAAAACTATTTATAAAAAAGTTTTGAATTTTAAAGATTGCAATAAGCTGTTCGTTGCCCTTAGAGTAAAATTTCCTCTGATCAGTATTGTACGATTATTCAGCAATGCATCACCTAATTAGGATATTTTGAAAATGATTTTCTTTTTTTTGTTAAATTTTTACAATTATTATTCCAAAGGTTCACTTCCTTACTTTGTAGGTCGCAAATGCTCTCAGAAAATTTGATATTTACGGTTGCCTCCGCCTAACGTTAATTAAGAAGGTAACCGCTCATTCTAATTTAATCGTTTATGCATACAACGAGTTCTATTAACATATTAATGTTGCCTCCGTTATTTGTATTCGAAGTTTATGCTTTAAATAGAAAAATTGCAACTCTCGCGTATCCTTTGGAATTGTAAGGTATCGGTATAATTAACGGGTATATATTAAAACCGTACGGATTCACCATGATAGCGGTTTTTTTTTTTTTAAACTTTGAAGGGTTCTGAACTTTATATCGCTCCCTCCATTCCTTTGGTATTGATTGGAAACCATTTTGATCGCTGAAAATAATCTTAAGTGGTAATTCTGTAAAAAGTACATTGCATTGTATTTCAAATAATATATATAGAATAGAATAGAATAAAAACGCATACGATGTCCATGGTTTTTGTCGCAAAATGCGGCAAACTTAGTAGGGAAATGAAACCTATTTTACCTATTCATAAATAAGATGCAAACTTCAAAGCAGCCAATTTCTGTTGTGTCTATATTTTGTAAACGTAGTTCTTGGATTCAGACATTTCCACTAACAGGAATAAAACTCCACAATATATCATAACATATGTACACTGATTGAAATCTAGTCAGTGAATTGATGTTTAAAAGTTTTTCAAAAGAACTTAAAATGGTCACAAGAACTAATTATTTTTCCCGAATAAAGAACCATCGATATTCGAGTAGTGATTGGCTTCAATAGTTCGCCCCAGACATTTGAGTTAATTAATGAAAGCTGTGATGAATAACACTATTCAGGATCTTTAGAATGGAAACGTAGCTCTTAAAAAGTTTCGTCATTTGGTCTTGATCAAATAATTGATTTTGATGATAAATCTAGTAAATAAATTTTATAGTAAGTAGATCTAGATAGTAAAATAAATTTTATTTGTTAGTAAGGATAAGGAAAAATAAAGTGTCGTCATAGTTAACTGATCGCGTTTCAAATGGTCAATAAACTATCCTGTACGACTCCTAATACGATATTATTTCTTACCAAACCTTGATTTTTTAAAAACAAAGTGTATTTCATTTGTTATATACTGTTATTCTGATTTAATGTTATAATTTTTACTCGTGAAAAAATCACAAACTTAATTGTTACTTTATGGAGATAATTGGAATGTGTTTTCGAAATACTCATCTCAAGTGCCTTTAAAGAATTTGCAGAACAAAATTACAACGAAACTGCAGAATGATAAAATAAATTTCCTTTTCTCCGAATGTGCAAAAGGCTTCTATATAAATAACAATATTTCATTTACTTTTTAGAATTTTAATCATCATCGTTGTATTTTCTTTCAGTCATCAGTTTTAAAACTATCTGACTTGGTGGGGGGGGGGGGGAACCCCACCATAAATTATTCGCTTTTTTAAAATATATTGGCCTTCTACACCAAATTTGATGTTTTAACTATTTATCTTTTCCACTTTGCCTTTGTTTCATAATTTAAGTTTTTTTTATTTGATTCTTATTGATATTAACAAGTACTTTGGCTCTTGCGCCATTAAACTTTACAGTCACTCACTCAAAAATTTTAATAAACATAGTAAATTGAAAAATTAGTGTTTGAAACAAGAGTTTTTGAGAAACATTGAAACTCGGAAAAACCCAAAAAAACTTAATTTGTATAGCGTAATAAACTAATTTAATTTACAATTTGTAATTAAATTTTAACGTATTTAGCAAAATTAACTAATTCAAAATGAATCTACAGTAACGAACAAAATGTTAAACCGAAGCTACAAAATAAAACTGAACTTAACATTGTATTATTGAATTAAAATTAAACAAAATAACTGATGTATTTTTATTCAAGTTAAGGAAAAGGGACGCGTCAAAAGTTTTATTTTATTGCAACAAAATGATTTTTATATATATGCATTCTTTTGCTTCGGTGCTATAGAACACTCAGAAAGGAATGCTAAAAGGAAACGAGCCAATCCTCAAGTATTCGAAAATAACTCCACAGAACACAGTTTAGAAGAATTACTCATTCGAAATTTAATAACTTTATGGTGGCATCGCGGGATTTGTGATCCTAATAACTTTCTATCTGCGTGAGTCGCTTGTTTCGGAACTGCTAAACCCATCCTGCAGCTTCTTTGTTTCAGTTTTTGGCGCGAAACTCCACAGCTAATCGAATTCTTATTTAACGAGAAATTGAATAGCTGAACCGAAATTAAATTAGTGTTTGTGTGCAAGCTCTCGTCCCTTTAAGGTTATCAATTTTAAAGGTGGAATTCCTTACTCGAATATGTATGTCGTTGCAGCGACCTTACTGCTTGTTAGTAATTCTGCGGGAAGAAAGGATTGAATAAAATAATCTCGCTGATAAATATATACGAAGCCTTTTGTACTTTGGGAAAACCTTTCACAATAGCAGTAGATTCTTCGTATTTTAGGACTTGTGACATTTAATGCCTGCTTCTGCTTTCATCCCTTTAAAGGGTTTTTCAAAATATTGGAGGTTAAAGCGAAGAGTAGTTTTTTTTTGTCATTTACCATTGATAAAGTTTCCATTATTTTAAGTTTCATGTACATATGCAAATGCATAAAGAAAACAATTGTATGTATTTATCTTTGAAAATTTTTGAATCTTAATTCGTGAATATGTGATGTCGCACTGAAAATATTCAATTTTTTCATGTTATCACTTTTCTTATATCCTTATCCTACTTCTTATTCTAAACTACTTCTTATATCCTATCCTACTTCTTATTTTTTAATATATATAGCTGAATTTTTGCCATAATAAATTTTTATTTTAAATTTAATTTTTTTAGCTTGAATGTCATTGTCTCTAGAACTCGCATTGAATAAAGAGCGTTATCTCTAAAACCAAACTTTTTTTTTTCTATCTGCTCGTGTGAAAAAATGAGAAGGGCAATGCGTATCAAAACCTTTATTTTAATACTTTGAATTTTTATGGAAATAAATTTTAATATTTCAAATTAATTGTGTCATATGACTTTTCTAGTCTCGGCTAGAACATTTTCTTTGCTGTAGTTTTTTCCAAATGGTGTTTTCATGTCTAAATAAGAAATTTTAACATAATATTAAATATCCAATATTATTCCAGAATAAGTTTTATAAATCGTATAACGTTTTAATTTTTAAAACCAGCGAGTGATTTTTTTTTTTTTGTCTGAGTTCAGTTACTAAAGATAATGGTAGCAACTAATATTTCACGCACATCTTCGAACCAACAAAAATCGAAAAGCTTCTTTTAAAATACATACGAAAAACAATAAATGCTCGCCTAAATCTGACTTACACAAAAGAAACTGGCAGCAAGGTATTAAGTTTTTCGCGAATGAATAGCTTTCTTTGACCAAACGTTCCTATTCTCCGTTTTTAAGAAAATTCTTTTTGCATCCTGCGGTTTGGCAACGCATCCGCGGTTTTCTGGTTCAAATATTTTCAACTCTTCGATGAATAAATCGTAGAGTTGGAAAAGAAAAAAAAAAAAAAAAAAAGAGAACGAATCTGTTCCGAATTCGGGGGCTGTGTGTTTTTCGAATAAGGCGGCTAAAAAAGAAAATGTGCGGCGGGCGTAGACCGTGGGAAAAGCCCGCAGCGTATAGTTGACCTTATCGCAGAGTTGCGGATTAAGATAAATAGGCAAGGAATACTCTGGAACGGATTCTTAGTGAAAAAAAAAAACAAAACGCTGAGAGAATCTTGTTTGGGATAAAGCGCTATTTAAATAGGCCGACTAGTCGGAAAGAGTTTGTGAACACTGTTAAATTGTAATATTGAATAGTTCAGAATCTGGGGCTTAAACATTTTTCTGCGTTAATCCACTAGAAAATATTATTTTTTAGATATCGAAGGTACAAAGCTTAAATTTCATTTCTTCAAATTTTTTATTTGGGGCTAAGAAAATCAATGTTAGACTTAAGAATAAATCTTTTTTTTTGGAGGGGGGGGGTATTTATTGGTATTTATACTTTTTACGAAGTTTGTAGCTTTTCATCCGAATACAGAACTGATGTATTATTATGGTCCTTCAAAGACTAACTAAATTTTTTTGATAAACAGTATTTTTTCCACAAGTTATTTAATTTTATTGAGGTTCATATTTTATAGAAGTCATATCTTTTTAAAAAGAACAAATTTCAAAATCGTAGGAAATGTGTTGCCTTTTAGAGTAAAAATTTTTCGTCATTTGACAAACTTTGCTTTTAAGTTATTGAGTATGCGAGCCAAGTTATAATAAAGAACGCATAGTAACTGTTCATGAAATATTATTTTTAATTCCCATTTCTATTCCATTCTTTTTCATTTTTGAAATATTAAAACGGACATTTCATCAACACATCTACACGTAATATAATATAGATTTTGGTTTATATATTCTGTGCATATATATATTGATAAAATGTACATAATTCAAATTAAATTAATTCTTATAATGATATATTACCTTCGCAACAGAATAAATTTTTGGTTATTTCAGATTCTTTGTAGTACTAATCTAGGAACATTTAATTGGGGGAAAATGAATATATCCATTCACTGGTAATAATATTATTAGTGTAGTGTGATATAATTTGTATTTTTCCTTTTCTATCTCACAAGAAGCGAATCCTTCATCTGTTCACATATGAAATAATGTAACGTTTAATTACTATGTATTTCATATGATCTAGGTTTCATTTGATGAGGTCCATTGCTTTCTTGTTGCTTCAAAGGGCGATGTTACGGAGCAATCCACTGAAATAACACCAGGGTCTGTTGCACAATATATCGGACTGCAAAACACCATCAGATGCTTTCATGCAATTAGGTGATTGACTAACGCGATGAGTCATCTGCTGTTTTACTCGTGGAGCTGGTGCATATAAAGATGCCCTACAGATCTTGCTATACTTTCGACCTCCGCATTACATTCTTTCTGCTTTTTCCTTTCTTACTTTTAAAATTTTATGTACATACGGATGAAATCCCCCCCGAAAATTGATGAATGGTTAGTGCAGCTTAGCCAAATAGAGCTCTTGGACCTATAGAATCATCCAAACAACAAATAAAGTTTTCTTGTGATGTGAAAGTTCATTACAATTGTATTAACTTCGTCATTTGAGTGAGGAGTCAGCACTATACGGACATATTACACGGAAATAATTACGTAGCATGTGCTCAGTGTAATTTTAGATCTGCATAGTTTCAAATCAAATGAACGAAACTTTACACTTTGACAGGTAATGAAATTTTACTTATTAGCATTTATATATTGAATTTGATACATGTCCAAGGAAATAGTGATTATAAACATATCTATTTATGTTCCTATATATGTTCTTTTAATCTGTAAACACGTGATAAAGTGTAGAGAAGATTTTCGTATAATGGAGATAAAGAAGAGACTCCTAAAAACAATTCTTCCACGTAAGGAAAGTTTCTCTTGAAACTGCCTCAATCTCTGAAGCACGCTGTTGACCTAAGTAATTGCTATTACAAATAATTATTACTTAAGAGGCTGGTTCAGGGTTGTTTATACACGTGCGAGGTTTTCTCTTTCGTGCACTTTTGAAAAATAGGAACAGACGATAAACTTTAAAATATATTTTTTGTCTTTTTTCATGATACGTTTCTAAGAAACTTGTGTAATTTTTAAAATGTGACATATAGGTTTCTCATCCATTTTTAGCGCACCGCCCCTTTTTAGGAAAAAAAAAAAAAACAAAACAGGCACACGCATAGAGATTCCCGTTTTCTCTTGTAAGCCATAACTGTAATTCAATAGTTTTCCAGCTTTTGCGAGTCATAGCCTTAAACAGTGATTTGATGGCGCTCTCTTTAGTAAGATATATTTTATATTGGAAAAACGAGTAAGTTTGATCAACAAATGTATATTACTGAGATACAATTTTTGAGAAGGCTGAGCTGGGTGCCCTGACGTGAATTCTTTAATGTCCAGTGCCAATATTTGTCAACAGCAATCTTAAATCACTGCATTCCACTATTAACAGTGTGTTCGATTCGGAACATACGCAAGCACACTGTAGTGCGCCGTGTGATGCACTGCGCATTCTCCGATTCATTCGTCTACTGCAAAAAAGTATTGGGAACAAAGCTATAATGTATCGGTATTTATTTTTAATATAAACTGATCTTGCCTTAAAAGACATTTAAAACTATTTGCTAAGACATCCGTTCTTGCGAGTATTGTTCACCGATGCTGCGGTGGGTCCCCCTAAATTTGGGCGTTGTTCTGGTGTCTCATACGAATTATTCTTTCATTAGAAGTGAAAAATGTATCTTTATTAGTAAACAACACTTTATGCAACTATACTAATTTCTGATAAACCCTTTTAAGTAAATAAAATTGTTTTTTATTATTTTTTTACGATTCAAAGGTAAAATATTACATTTAAAAGTACTTTTATAAATATTTCTTATAAAGCAAGTAATCTCTTGTAGTAAATGGTTAAGTAAAAAACAAAGTATTACTTTCATCTTTAAAGCGTTGTTATTCTGGTGCATAACTCGCACGACTTATAATTCAATGTAACCTTCAGAAAAGAGTCAAGAAAATATTAAGAGAAAGCTCTGTGACACTCTCAATTATTGAGATGCATTTTATTTTACTCGTTTCTCCAAAAATAAATAAATAAATAAATAAAAATTATGCTGTTATAAAACTGCAATAAGAGGCAGCGGATAATACCTTCTGTTTGATATGAAACAAATTTTACCAGAAATGGTGACGTTATCAGTTTGCTTCACCAAACATTACAATCGTATGGAATATCAGTGAATAATTTTGGTAGTTCCATGTATGTAATTAATGTAAACTGACTAGGTGATCTGGAGGATGCAAACGTGAATAATTTTCTTCCGTGTAAATGAAGAAAAATATATTTAAGGTCATAACTGTCACATAAATTCAAAAAATAAAGAATAAATTTTTAGTTAAGTATCGGGTACTTTTAACAAGTATTGTAAATAAATATTCTTTAAACTGTCGTTTTGATTCTGAGTGAGTTTTGAGATCAGTGGCGTACCCAGAAAATTATTTTGTGGGCTGCATATCGTCATTGCCGTGACAGAAGCAATTTTTTAGTTTAGAATGATCACTTGGTAAAAAGTAAATTAATACGATATAGCAGTCTTTATTTTTTTATTATTTAAAACTGTTCAAGTTTTTACATAAATTTATCAAGTTATGAAATTTAAAAGTAAACATCATTTAAGAAAAATAAATACGGTACCATGAGAATAAAATTTGCATTTTTGGGAGAGAGGAGTGCAATTTTTAGAATGCCCCCCCCCCCTCTTCAACTACAAACTCTGAACCAAAAGCAAATATCAGAGACAGCAAAGACTTATCTATTTTTTCTCAGGAATCGGCTTGTTGAAATCCTTTTTTTCTGTGTGTGATGGGAAAAAAATTAAGCATAAGGTGAAAAAAAAAAGTTCTTGTGTTTAAAATTTAAAATATCTATAATAGCATAGTTTAAAAGAATTATCATGAAATATTTTGATTTCGAATAAGAAATCTTGGGGTGGGGGTACATATGTTTTTTTTTTCACTTCCCCCCTTCACCGCACTTAAGTACACCTCTCACTGTTCGAGATCACTTCGCTGGATCGTTGCATTTCAATTATTTTGCTTTATAAACTGAGTATTGTTTGTGATTTTTTACTTTTATTATTTTTGTAAAGAAATCTTCGCTCGATAATTTTCTTTTTAAATTCAACGAATGCTTTGTTCGAAACCCAAATTTTACCGAATTGATATACAAATTTTACCGTTTATTTTTAAAGTGACCAAAGTCAATCTTATTTTAAAATCGAGATATTTATATAAGCGTTTTAAAATGAATTTAAAAATTTGGGTGACTGATAGTTGGGAGGAATAACTGCTTCTCATGCGAAGTTTCCTCTAATGTTTGGAGCTGCTTTGTTTGAATTGAAAACCTGGCTTCGTGAAAGAGCCGCGAGTTCTGTAAATTTACGTAAGAAGTGAAGTGAATGTGGCAGACAATTCAGAGATAAGAAGAGAGAGCGGAATTCGTGTCTTATGAGCTTACTGCATAGCAAATGTGGATACCCGACTCATGTTACTAGTAGTATATTGGAATCGGATCTCACCTTAATGTTTGCTGTTAAGTAGAATAATTTTAATTTTTGGTTCAATGCCAGGTGTGTGACCGCTCCGCATTAGCAATTTACTTTGCTAGAGCTTATTTTAAAATTCAATAAAACTGATTGAATGTTTAGGAAGTGATTTTTTTTTTAGTAATTTTGTATCTTAATATTAATTACAGCTTCAATTTGTAACATTTTTGTGTTTCTATGCTTTGCAAATAATTTTGTTATTAGTTTGTTAAAAAATTATAAAAATTGTTTAACATTACGTTTTTAATGGCTGTAAATGGATTTGAGCCATTTTCAAAATTAATAAAACAAAGACTGTATTTATACGGACAAAACATAAATCCATGAAGAAAAAAAAATGAATATCCTTTGAAATAAAAAGAAATATAGGGAACTTTATATTACATAATTTTAAAAAATAGCCGCAACTTTTATTCAAAATTAAATAAGTGTTACATTCATAATAATGATAATTTGCGATTTATAGTTCAATTACGTTTGCAAATTTTAATATTTTGTTATCTGTATTGTGCGTGTGCGGGAGACATTTGAAATATTTATGGTGTATTGATAGTACGGGGGAGGTGTAATAAAATCCATTAAATTGTTTCTATTTTAGTGTTGCGATAGATCTTACTTTTTTTTTGAATATTGGTATCAACTCAATATTATCCCCAGGGGTTTACCTTAATTAAGTATGAGTATGTATATTATATATCAAGATCCCCTCCCCCCGATAGTGATCTTTTTCTTATCGTCTTTGGTAAACTCGGGCAATAAGGCCCCGGGGTAGTCTAGTGGTTATGGTCGCGGACTCACGACTGGTGGATTTAGTAGAGTTGAGGTTCGAACCTTCATGCTGCTAAAGACCCGCCCTTTTGCCGGGGCTGATGCACGTAGAGTCTGTTGAGGCTCTAAAATCCTCCCGCTGGCGTGGCAGTATAGCTCAAGCATGTCGTAAGAGGCGACTAAAATGGGTACCCAGCGTCTGGGGATACAGCCGGGCACCCTGCCCCTGGAGACTATATCAAGGGACCTCAGGGACTTGCCTTCTTTAGGTAAGTACGGTCATCATGACCCCGGGGCACCCTAGTGATCTTTGTCTTTCCTATGGGGTTTACTATCTTTGGTAAACATGGATGACGCACCCCCGGGTTACCTGGCAATTCTTCTCTATTTTCGACCCTCCTTCTTGTCAACTATTTTTTGTCTTTTCTTCAATTTTTTCTCATCTAAACCACAGTTAAATCTTGTTTGGCGCAGCATAGCCATATCTGGTACAGGCTTCACGAACCCGAGGCCACCTCATGATCTTCATTTTATAATGGGATTTACCGTGTTTGGTAAACACGGGGGGGGGGGCGTCTTTCCTGAATATCACAGCGATCCTTCTCTATATTCGACTCTTCTCCTTGTCAACCGTTATTTTTTGCGATTTTTCAAAAATGTCTCTGCCCCAGCTTTCCCTTATTTGGTGCTGCATAACTGCATTTGGCTCTTGCGCCACTATCACACTCACTCACACAAACAAAAACATTTAATAATCTGATCTAATTTAATTATACTACTTTTATAATAAAATAGCTCTTGTGTCCCTCAAAAATAGTATCTGTGTGAATTTCTTAAAAGAACTCAACCCACTTTCAGCATAAACATTTTATCATTCTGTTAACTAGCTAATTTTCTTTTTACAAAATTTTCTGATTTTATATACACGAGTTAAAAGTTGCTTCAAGATGAAAATACAACAAAGATTTGTTAATATTCAAATAGCCTGCTTGATTTTTTGGAAAATGGATTAAGGCTTCCGCCTACCGTCAATTCTTATTTCGTGAATGTAATGTTGATCCTTTGGAATTTCTATTACTATCTTCAAATATTTATTATTTTATCTATTTGAATGTCACCCGCGTGGTGACCGAGGGAGAAAGAATAGTACCAGTGCAGTTCATGCATGTCGTAAGAGGTGACTAAAATGGGTACCCAGTGTCTGAGGGTATAGACGGGCATCCTGCCCTCGGGAATTATATCAGGGAACTGGTCCTCCAGGTGGGGTGACCTCATGGGCCTGCCTTCGTTTCGTAAGTAGGGGCATCATGACCCCGAGGCACCATAGTGATCGTTTTTTCCCCCATAGGTTTTACTGTCCTTGGTAAACATTGGTGACGCGACACTGGGATACCCATTGATCCTTTTCGAACCACTTTCTTGTCAACCAATTTTTATCTTTTTCAATTTTTTCAAACGGCAAAATCACAACTATATCTTGTTTGGCACATCTTACCAGATTTGGCTCTTTCTCCATTAAGGCCAAGGCAAACTAGTGGTCATGGTTTCAGATTCGTGGCCCAGGTGTCGTCCTCGTCACTTGACCGCGGTTCAAAATTACGACGTCCGTTGCCAGTAGCCCTCGTGCTGCTTCTAGTGCGACGTTAATAAAAACTAAACTTGCGCCATTAAAATACTATCACTCACTCACATCGATTTAAATGTAAAAAAGTACAAAAGAATAACGAAGGTTTCTGCCGATGTTTAAAGTATTTTAGAATATTTTTAAATTTATTTTTGTTTCTCTGGATGAATTTTTTTCCATTCAATTAAGATAAAATAGTGAAGAATTGAGAATGTTGATAGTAATTCCATTACAGATTAACAATATGTTCATCAAATTAGATGGGAACCTTAAAGCCATTTTGAATCGTTGTTCCAAGCTAAATTCAATCGAACTTTTGAACATCGAACTGAAAGGGATTCCTGGTATAAAAAGCAATTTTTAGAATTTTCGATGAACAGAAATAAGCATTTTCATCGTTTTTTTTTTTTTTTACTCAAAACAATTATGCGCTTTATATCTTTTAGGAATGATGAAGACTTAAATTAAAAAGCATTAAATTGTCAAAAAAAAAAAAAAAAAAAAAATCGGTTTTTAAAAAATGTGTAAATAGGCACGTAATTTATAAATTTTCTAACAATGTATCAAAAATTGAATGTTTGTATACAAAAAACGAATGGGAATCTTTTACTTATTTTTGCACAAAGTAGTTCCTAATGTCATTTGGAACATAATCTTTTGTTGAATACATTTTAAAGTAATGTCTACTTTTATTCAGCAAGATAAAAAAAAATTTCAGAAACGTTAGCAAATCTCAAACCCTGTCAGATAGTTTGGAAATGCTTCTATCACTGTTTTTCTTGATGGTGTTTCTTTTTCGTTTCATCTTTTGGTTCATCTAGATCGCAACGGTCATCTAGTATGTTCTGATCTGTGTTCAGCTGCAATTAAGTTCACGTGTAAAAATGGCTCGAATTTGAAAATTGTGCGATGTATAGAAATTTTGTTTACAGTAACTGGTTTCATGGTGAAAGTTCGAGATCTCTAAAAAAAAGTTAGATGAAAAGAGATTTTCCATTATTAAGGAGTCGAGGTTCGATTACAAATGAGTTTTCTCATTGGCAAGCAATTATACATTCAAGTCACTCGTCTGTTAGAAATATTTTTTAAAAAAAATCTTTTGAGCCATAAGATAAAAATACATTTATTCTGAAAAGCCATTAATTTCTTTCCAAGAACCTATTGTTATTAGGCGCGTAAGCAACAACACTGTATGATAAATAAGTGATTTTTCTCATCCAGAACAAGATCGTTCAATATCTGAGGCAGCCTCCAAAAATGCCTAAAGCAATTCGGTGTATTTTTTCTTTTTAAACCTCTTCATTCTGTAATTTTTTTTTTTCCTCCAGCGAAACGAAAATGACATATTGTAACAACAATAAATTCGAAAAGGGGAAAAAAAAAAAGATTCAGAACCATTTAGGTCACTCAATATATTCCTCCGCGCAAGCATTAAAATTCTCCAAAACTGGCTACTTCGCCCTCAATTGACTGGAGATTCATCCTCAAGACCAGGAAAATGTGAATCCCGACTTCCAAGACGGTCACAGTTAAAGCCGTTGAACCGTGGGGTCAGATTCTCGAGCCGTCTCGCTTCGTCTGCGGTTCACAGTTAACCACCATCACGATTCTTTTTCTTTTCCCAAGATGTGTTAATTGGGTTAGCCCTTTTGTACTAAACACCTTGTTGCACGTGAAAGAATTTCGCTGCGACCTCTCTCTTTTTCGACCTCTCTCTGTTGAATAAAATTTTGGAAAATGATATCAGAGATATTTTTTAATGTATGTAGAAGTTGCATCTTTTCATTTGGAGAAACATTTCTGCTTCTAAGTTTAGAAAGTTCGCTTTTTTTCACCCACTTCATGGGAACGTTTTGATCTGTTTTGATTTGCCTCTCCCCCTTCCTCTCCGTGACATAATTCTAACTGTTGTGGATAAATACACTCGTGCTTAGATAAGAATTAAATACTATGAATTGTTACCTGGAGACAGGTTTTTAATTACTTTCCATTCATATCTTTAAAAAATTAAAAAAAAAAAAAGCATGTAGATCTATTCCACATTTAAATTATGTAACAATTTGCATAAACCATTCAATTTTAGTTATGTTTCTAATTTACTTATTTTCCGCATAAATCTTAAATATTGTTGTACAATTTTAAAATAAGGATAATGGTAATCGGAAAAAATAAAATTTCATTCGTTGCCTTTCTTAAAAACTAGAATAACACTTTCAAATGAGTCAATTTTAAACTTATCAATCTTCTCAAATAATACCCACTAGTAACGTTGTATATAAATTAAAATAAATGGAATCAATCTAATCGTAGAAATACTTCTTATTGTTCTTTATGAATGAATTTTCGTCAGTGATGGCGATGAGGAAGCAGAAGAGAGGGGAGCAAGGCAAAAAATGTAGTAATAACAACAAAACGATAAAGAGTGATAGACACACATAATTTTAAAATTTAGCTTCAGAATTGTTTGATTCTTTCTGAGTAAATTAGGAAAACAGTGTAATAATTCACACTTTATATCAAATTTACTATGGTTTAGTTTTAATACTAGTGTTAGTTACGTGAGAAATTTTGATTAATACTATACAATATAACTTTCATCAAATGAACAATAACAATTTATTAAAATTAAAGATGTATTTGCATGTTGTTATAAAAGAATTAAAATCATCAATGAACCGAGATAATTTCAATAAAATAAACTCCAAAAAAGGATAATTAGCAAAACTCCAACTAGAGAGTTTACTCAAGAAGCTTTGTGTTTCGCATCACATTTTACAATATAATACTTGAAGGGACTCTTAAGTACTATTTAGCACAAATAATTTACAATTAGGTGTCAAAGCACTAAAGTCATATATGGTTCGTCTCTCTGCTTAAACCATTTTAAGTGCCTTTGTTTCGCCTGGCGTCAACTTTCACACATTCATATACATTGGCTACTCTTCCTCGCAACACATACAAGCACCTGCGTGTCTCCATTTAGTTAACTACTACCAACCACTCATGAGACTTAACAACCGTGTCGCCATGCCCTAAGTAGGTTTTTTTATTAAAGAAAAGAAAATATAATTAGGTGATAAGACAACAAGGTCTTACTTATAATTTCTAGTTTTAAGCGGTTAAATAGAATAATAAAAAAAAATTTCCCGAAAAAATAGGTTTCCTCCTTTACTCCAAGAACTGCCACCGATTTCTTGCATAAGTAATAAACTGCGAATAATCTTTGCAAGGAAAGGCATACAAGAGACTTGTTTGATAAGTAAAGCCTCCATTGTAATTAACTTTTGCGTTACCCATTTTCCGTAAATTTTATTGTACCCCTGAGTTACGCATGCCCGCCATGTAATGCACTCTTGGACGTACGTATTTCCAAGCGCATGCACCAATGCTTGACTAATTGGGCAAGAATTCCGATGGTTGTTGTCAATTGTGGGTCTTAATAGCAGCTTTAAGTTCATCGTTAGATTCAAAGTGATGTCTCTCAAGATAACAATACACCTCCGATGAAAATTATTTTAATTAACCTAAACTTCGCCTACAAATACATATGTATGACCTTATAGGGTTTAAAAATTAGAAAACATTCAAGGAAGGTCTTGTAAGTGTATATTTTTACTGTCAAAGGGGAATTTTTTTTTAATACAAATATAATCAAAAATTAAGAAATCTCGCAAAGAATGGAAACTCAAAAATTGTACATTGATATTTTGTAAATTGAATTACACAGAATTGAATTATACTTTGCCTAGAGAATAAATTATACTTTATCTGGAGAATAAATTATACTTTATCTAGAGAATAAATTATACTTTATCTACAGAATTGAATTATACTTTATCTACAGAACTGAATTATACTTTATCTAGAGAATAAATTATTATTTTGATAATATAGCCCTTATGTTGGAAGCTATGGCAGTACGAGTTCTAAACACTGAAATTTTCAATTTATCGCAATATAAATGAATTTCTACTCAATATAAAATCTCAAGAATAGTCTGTTCTGTGTATAGGTAATTTAAATAATATATACATGAAAATTCGGTTTCTTTGATGCATAACATTTAGAGATATTGTATTTTCATTAATGAAAAATATTTTTAGAGCCTATACCGATCAGAGAAATATTCATTATCAGTTAATATTAAAACAGCGGTAATTCAGCTTCTAAACAAGACAGAAACAAAATTTAAACAGATTTTTAAAGATAAAGGATTGAATTTTGATATGGGTTCAAAAATAAAAAAAATGGATATCTTGGCCCAGAAATTGTGTTTTGAAAGTGTAATGTCACTTTGAGACGTTCTTCCATCTTTGTTGAGAGGTGAAAAGTCGGGTGACCCATCTCTGCTTCAACCCCATCTCCTCGTGAATTGCTATCAGTTCTCAACACACCTAGGAACAAAGACAGCTTTCAAGTAAATGGTGAAATTTGAAAATCGGGTAACTAATATATATATATTTATAATAATAATAATAATTATACAATCATTAAAAATCATCATTGATCATTTCATTGTTTTTATATAGATATTTTTATTAAATTTTCATTCCAACTAAGTTACCTGTCTGTAATTAAAGATTTAGTTAGTTTTTCGGCGGGTTATGATTTCTCTATTTTCTTGGGGTTGCTTTTCTATCCCGTTTCGGTGGAAGAGGTCGGTTCATCTTGAGAGCCTGCCTCGATTCGAATCCTCAATCCGTCAATCTAAAGAAATCATGACTGATTCGTCTTTTGCAGTGCGCTAAACAAATCAGGCTTCGGGGTTATTTATCAAGGCTTTTTGACTTCTGTCGTGGTTGTTGAAGAAAGTCGGTGTATTTCATGGGAGGTTCCTTGACCTGATTCCGGCTGCATCTAATGAGCCTCTTTTTCCGGATGTAAGGGGGTACTACTTATAGTGTAGTTGAAATAGTTCCATCAATATTTATTATGACACTGTCTTCACTTAAACTACAAGAATAGGATTTTAGTTCGGCACAGTTTAACAAATTGAAAAGAAGCCCCGACATTGTGATATTGCATTTTCACTTCTATCCTACAGTGTGCAATAAAATAATTCAGTTGCGTTATCCTATTTTTCACATTTTTCAATCTGAATATTGTAATGATACATGACAACCTGTTAAAGGGATGGAGTGGATGGTAGATTTGTAGAATGCCTTAGACGGTCGTCTAAACAATGTTGTTATCTATACCTAGATAAAAAAAATATCTAACATATTCTTTAATGAAACATAAAAAAATGTCTTCATTTGAAACTCTTAGTGACTTTTAGCGCAACCTCTGTTATACTGTTTTTGTATTATGAGCTTTGAAATAAAAAAAATTCGTAGTAAATAAGCAGTATTCGTAATAAATAAGTAATTATAAATATTCTCAATTAAATTTCCTTCTGTATGGACTACAGATATATTTATAGTATTTTATTATGGTTAATTCTGCAACTCTTCGTTATAAATTTTTAAAAAATCCTCATCGAGATTCGAGTAATCCTAAAAAAAAAAAAAAAAAAAATTGAGCTAAATCATGCGTGCTTTATGCAAATTGAAAATCATCTTTGAAGATCCCAGCCGTCACACTGCGTTAGGTTCCCACAAGATACTGAAGGTTACACGTTTTGATTTTGTAGACGCAAATTAACCTTGTAAATGAAGCATTCGCTCCCACCCAATGCATCTGACCTTTCCTTTTCGAGCAACAGATGGCGATCGGCATTGTTAACGATGAGCCTCATCACGATGAAGCTGATTGACCCGGATGTCAGGACGATGGGCTATGGGAACGCATGTTATGTAGCTCGGAATGTCAAATCGAATCTATGGAACTAGTTAAGAACTATTTGCTGGCAACTTACTTAAGCATTAGCGCGATAAATGGTGTTGATTCGTGTAATTTCTCTTTTTCAATGTCAGGGGTATTTTTACATGTTTTTTTTTTTTTTGTCCAGCTTAATTTGGAAATAAATAATTATTTATAAAACATGTCTAAAAAGTTTTAAAAAAATTAAAAACTGTTTCCAAAAATTTAACAGAAGGCAATTTCAAAATATTCAATCAAATGTTTAAGAACGTCTCAATGCGGTTTAAATGTATTCATTATTTTCGAGGGAAAAATAATGGTTTTTAATTCCATATTTATTATTACACGGAAGATGAAAAGAGAGACCGAATTTGCAAGAGTTTTTGCATCATTGATATCTTAAAGATATCCATTCGTATTTGATAGAAACAGGTAGTTCTCAAAGAAAATTTCATTCCAAAGCAAATTTTTAAATAGTTTGTTTCGGTTCGATATCTCTATTCAATAAGGAATTGAAATGTGTGTTTAAACTACATATTCGATATTTTTTAAATCATGCAATCTCAATTTCTAATCTTTATTCTGTTTTCCTATATAAAGTGTTTAAGTCAATTTATTTCTATTTATATAGAAATCGCCATAACTTCCTGCTCTTTTATAACTTAGTAACTGTTTTCCCTTTATCTGATATTAATAACCAAACAGAAATATATATCTTCACTAGTGGTTAACCGACTTTTGCGAGGTGGATTACTTCATTCGATTAACTAAGCCTAATCTAGGTTAAATATTTCTGCTTCGAAAGTATATTGCAACATTTTAATCCTTACTGAGGTAGCTAGAACAGAATTTAATAACTCATCCAAGAAGAAAGAATTCTATTTCGAGCGGGTTTTTTTTTTTTTTCCTCTCCTAAGGTTTACTACTAGTTTAAGCCGTTATGGTTAGTTACAGAAAATCTCTTGTTTTTTGGACGAATAATTTTGACAAGGAGACAAACGTACGTATTGCTTTTAGAGAGGTGTTTTGGCTGACTGAATGAAGTTCGTAAACCTACTTGAAATGGAAACTAAACACAGTTAAAAAATATTAGAAAAGGAAAATCAATACAAAGTGAAATATTTTTTGTGGGGGAGGAAGGTAATTAGCAAACGTGAATGGTAATTTATCTATTTAATCACATATGTGCATGCTTATACACACCATGTCCTGGGAAAACGAAGCAATGTACTAACAGATTTAGCCCCGATGATGTAGTGGTTAGCGTGGCGACCCAGGTTCAATTATAGCTGGTTTCTAATTGCGTAACTGTTTGTGGGTTAACAATTTATTCCATTGAGCTCGATAAATGAGTTCCAAGTTAGCTTGGGAAATTGACTGGGGCTCCAAGCGTCAGACTAGCCACTCGACCTGGACACTGACTAGTAATTAGCGCCCCAGGCCTAAAGGCAACAGAAATTGAGGTGGGTTCTGTCTGATGGGACTTCTTAGACTCGGACAAACGGTAACCTAATACTAAACAGAGTGGTGTAGAAGTGGATGCGTGCATCCTAATGATGCACGCATCCTGATTGTCCATTCGGATAATTAAGATGCGTGTTCAAGAAGAACGTAGAAAAAACTATCAGTAAGAAAGTTTCTATCATTTTCCGCGTCACATCTTTGAGAGGCAGAATTTCTAACGATTGTTCAAAGGAATGCGAGGGCCTTAGAAGTTTAGAAGAGGAGGCGAGTGCGGCTTTTTATCTTTTATTCATTGCAATATTGCTGAAATATGCAAACATAACACCCAGCTCGTGTATCGCATTAAATTGGAGATTTTCTTAAAGTACTACTAACTTAGTGATTTTTAAATAAAAATGGTCACATTCATCACTACCAGCATTTTATAACAACTTTTATTCTGTGTAATAAAAGCAATGGTACGAAGCTGAATAAACCAACTCCGTGTCATCAATGCGCTCGCGAAGTAACTGCGTGTTTCTTTCCCTCTTCAATAATGGAATTATTTTGGATAACAATATCTTCACTTTTTCCCCCCTTGCGCCCTTAATTTAAAAAGAGTTGGCACCTTTACTTCAAAGTTGTTTTGCAAGTTTTCCGCGCAGAAGATATGTTACAGTTTGGTGTTTTCCGACTTCAAAAAGATTGAGAATCCAAACATTTTGCTAGTAACTTTCAAACTTTTTTCTTCATCGTCGTACTTCCCGTCTTGATAACGATCGAACACAACTCCAAGGTGTTATAGTCTCAAATTTTATGCAATGAAAAACGTTTAACGCAAAACTGGAAGAAGCGAAATAATTTTGTGTTAAAAGAATTTCATGATAAATGATGCGAAAGAAAAAAATTAATATTTCCTATGTTGTCAAATTTTAGCAGCTACATTTTAGTTATATAATATATATATATATATATATATATATATATATATATATATATATATATATATATATATATATATATATATATATATATATATTAAATGACATTAGGATTCATGTCTCTGTAATGAGAACAATTTCGAATAAATTCTGTTTATTCCTTTTGATGAGAGAGAGGCCATTTTACATATATTTCGAAAGGATGAGCAGCGTGGGGCTCCGACCTTCATAGTCAAAGCAAAAGAGAGAATTTTTTCCTTTCTTTCAATTTATATACAGGGAATTTCTTTAAGTTATTTAGCATTGGATGAAGGGATCTTGAGGAACTTCTGATGGCTTCGGTAAGTCTCACGGATTATCACTACAGGTCTGTGACCACTGGGAAAGGTGATTTTGCATATTTTACGAGGGCGTGTTTAATAAATTTAAGGATTAATTGGAATCGTATCAAGAAATGAGTTAACTCTTTACTGTGGGTTATAGAATAGGCTCAATTAGAATGTTAAATTATTTTTAAGTGAAATCATTACATATACTTAAAATGTATATGTATTAGTATTATTTTTCTATTAGTACTTCTTCTACACCCCACTTATATGTAAATGTATAATGTAAATATATGTGTGTGTGTCCAACACATGATTTTAGATACACCACTATTAACACTTCAAATAAACAGGAATATTTAATCACAATAAATAAGAAAATTAAAACTCGTAAAAACGTTGTTTTTTGAAAGGAAAAAAAAAATTTACATTTTTTTTTTTTTTATTATTATTGAAGCGAACTTTTTTCGTGTTTTTTGTTTCGAGCTAAAAGAAAAAATAAACGAAATTATACAATTTTTTGTCACCGCAGTATTATTTCGTGTTAACCGATTTCTCATCCAAAGAGTTTCCGTGTTCACTCTGTATTATTCTTTCCCAAGTACTTCTATGTATTGCGTTTCATGTTTTGGGAACTACATTTAGGCCATTCAGCGTGGTTTAAAAAAGAATTCAAATTTTAAAAAAACTGTTTTTAATATTTGTCTATATATCACTCTTACTGTCGTATCTTTTTATTCACTCAAAGGGGGGGGGGGTATTTTCATTTTTAAGAGAAAAAAGTCAAAATATTTAATTTGTGGGAGGGAAAAGAATTATAAATTATTATTATGACATTCAAATAGTAAACATTAAGATCAGTTATCACTGACGTTTAATTGTTAAGAAAATCACTTATTAGAGAACTATTAAAATTATTGAAAGAATATCATTTTTTTTCGGTAGAAAATATGAAATTTTAAAAAACAATATTTAAATTCTATCTCCTTTAACAAATTATCAGAAAAACTTACCTCTGATACAGGTTTTTGGATAAATAAATTGGTAATCATTCAGAACATAAGCAACCGTGATAATTTAACCCGGTATTTTGTAAAAATGCATTACACATACAAATAGTGTGGAAAAAATGACCGGTAATGCCAATGATATTTATAGAATAAAAGGTTAGCTGATCTCTGTTCTCTACGAAGGCCGATTGTTGGCGACACAGGTCACACAACGAGAGAAGCATCGGCGTCGGTGTCTACAATAACTCGAAAACAAATTTCGAACGATAAAAATAATAATTTATTTCATTTTATGTGTGTACCATTTATTACATTGTTCAAATTAGTATATATGGAATATAAGGAAATAATAGATAATTAAATTGTTTTAATGATATAAAACGTTTCTATAACACAAAATTCGTTTTATAAAAAAAAATTGCATTATATGCTTTTAAAAACATAATTTGGGGCTCTATTTATTGGGATAAGTTTACCATATATGACTTTTTTGTTTCATTTTCTTCTGTTTTACAGTAAATTCGTTGATAGTATCGCCATAATCTAGATTGGGGGTCAATTCTATTTCGATAGATAAAATGGCTTAGGAGATAAATCGTTCTCGACTCGTGCTAAATCCTTGGTGACTTTTCATTATTTTCAACCTCGAGGAAGTTCTTTCCACAGATGTGACGGATATAATTTCTAGAATAGTGACGAGATTTGGATACGATTCAAATAATTTTTCAATAAATATTATAACATTTGCGATATTGCGATTCTAGAAAGCAAAACTGGATAGACATATTTCATTAAATAAATCGGTGCAATGGATATCATTTTGTATGATCGAAATTTGGGTTCGTATTGAAAGCAAAAATAAAAGTAAAGGAGAAAAAAAGGAAATAAAACCTTTTTGCAAAACTAGCCGGGGGCGCGGGGCCTTCAGAGACTTGCTCTTTTGTCGCTTAAAGCACTCTCTGGCTACTCCAGGTTACGAATGTGGTAATAGAATAACCGAAAATTCAAAACTTGATAGAACCAAAGACTCGCATCCAGCTTGGTTTCATAGAGTCCTAATGCTACTAAAGACTTGCCTTGTAGTAGACTGATGTACATTAAATCTGTCGAGCTCTAATTCTTTCATTGGACATGGTGGGGAAGTTTGGAGTGGAAGGAACTAGCTCGGGAGTCGTCCTCATCATTTGACCGAGATTCAAAATGACGAGCTCCATCACTTATAGCCTTCGTATATCTTCTAAGTGCAACGTTAATAAACAATATATTGTCTTCTGTAAAATAATAAAGCCAAAATTCTTTCATATAAAAGAACCCAAATATTAACAAATTCGTGTATAATATTCGTACTCATACTGTGTAATAAAAATTTCGAAATATTCAGTTTTTGTTCTTAATGTGTTATGTTAAAAAGCTGAACGCAAAATATGGAACTTGGTCGTATTGTATGCTTTAACATAAAAATAAAAATATAAAAATCCGAGTAGGTATATTTTATATTTGGGGAAAAAAAAAAAAAAAAAAAAAAAGACCGATTCAAGCAAAAATTAGTCGTCTTAATAATTCGGAATTTAGAACATATTTTTTCAACATAAGACGTGTTCTTTGGTCAATTATGGCTACCTATCACGTGTACTGTACCCTATATTATTCTGAAACACTTTTACATTCGTTTCATATTTGTAACAAATAAAGAAAGTAGTTTGTAGACTGTCCTGTTCAAGCGTACTGAATAAAATGCAGAATTAATGTTCCTTATATTTGTTACAATGAATACAGATTCTAAAAAATTTCTGAAACTGCTATGAAATATCGAATTCTTTTTTTCAAGCTCATTTTTCACTGATGTAAATTTTGATACAATTAATATTTTAAAAAAATATAATTGTATACAATTTCTTCAAGTTTTCTTCGAAAGCATTTTTCCTTTCAATTGATTACCATAGGGTTTTTCTTACTGCGGGTGATCCTCCATAGATTACGTGTCTTTAAAACTCTATAGACCTTTTTTGTCAGAAAGGTATCCTTACTCAGATTGATTTTCGCTCTTCCCTCCAAAAAGAATACAAAGAAAAGGGAGGAGGGAAATCGTTAGTTACATTGAAGAAAAACTAACATAATAAAATATTCGATAATATATTGAATAAATCCGTTTAATGTATTATAAATGTTTAATAAGGCTTATTTTCCTAAAGGTTTGTCTATTTGAATACGAATGTTAAACTACGATGCGGTAATCTTGACATGTAAAACTGAAACTACTGCACACCTTATTACAAAGTATTAATACAAGTAATAGAAAAAAAAAAAATACTCTTCCAAAGTCGCTTTGTAATAAATTTTGTCTGAAAATAAAAGTAATAGCTTAATTTTTTCTCTTAAATGTTTATAGACAATCCAGTCATAACTATCGATTTCATCAAACACTGCAAATCTTTTGGCATTTAGTTTACCGTTTGTCGTAAGACAGATAGAGAAGAAAAAAGAATTATACCAAAACACTTGTCTGTCCCGCGCCTCTGCATTCGTACCTCCCCGACCAAACGATAAGTTTCTTCCGCGCGCGCAGCAGCTTCAACGCAGCTGCTTGGAAAAAGTCATCTCTCTCAACTCGACTCCGCAGTTTGCCGGCCGAACCACTCCGCTGAGCGCTTCTCTGCTTTCCCCTCTGAGGACTTTTTCTCCCCAATCGGAAGATTTTCTTTCATCGATTTTTTATCATTTTCCTTATTTGTCCGATTAATCGATCATCGTCGTCAGAAGAGGGAGACATATTTCTCGTGTCACCCACACCCGTATGTTTCTGGTGAATGTTCAATACTACGTGTTGCTGCCTTACTTCAAGGTGTTCGGATCACCTAGTTTAAATAGTTTTTTAAAGGATTCACTCTTCCGGACTCGCTTTGATAAGTTTAGTTTCATAATTATAATTATTCTTGCGATTAGAACTTTTAGCTTTGTTTCGACAGATATTCTCGCAGTAACTGTTTAAAAGAATCTGTTTGTTTTATATTTCTGAAGGTATGGTCCTATTTTCAAAATAAATGAACTAATTTTAGCAATTTTAGGCAAAATCAAGATTTTTTTTTTAGAACCTAAGACTTTGAAGAACTTCGTTCAACAATCGAAAATCTAACAATTTTTCAAATTCCATCCTTAAAAAATATTATAATATAATAAATAATTTAATATAAAATACTGTTAGAAAATATAATTTAAAGTTAAAATATTATTAGAAGATTTTCATCGATATCCTTTGTCTCGAAATATATTTTTAAATTGCGTAAAAGCTTGTGTAATTTATTTTGAAATAACTTCTCTCGTCAAATTATTATTATTTGCTTATCTCTGAACTTTTAATTAGATATACTTTTAGGCTTCTCAAACTAAAAGCTAATTGTTTTGAAAATCTATTCATAACTCAAAACTAATCTTTTAAAATGGACACTTCTTTTACAACACAGCATTTCGAACCCAACGTTAAGAATATAAGAGAAATCTTTCCACCCGACAAGTTCTGCAGCAATAATATTGCTTAACATACAAGCAGTACTTAAAATGCCTTCATTCATTTTGGTTTTTCCCACACCCGATCCACTTTACTTTTCAGTCAACTCATGATGTTTTAAAATGCAAATTCTGGCAAGTTTGCATTCTTGTTTATCGATTTAGACCACATTCGATTGAGAAGTATTATTGTTTACCGATTCTAAAGAACTTCCTGTTTTCCTATCCCGATCGCTTAGTTACCACTTGAGATTTTTGGTTCTCTAAAGAACTTTCCTCCAACTTTTAGCTGAGGCTTTGAAATCTGTCACCACGTAGCATGACTCTGAAACCAGACACTCCCGCCGCCATGGACTGAATGCAGTCCTGCTACTACTGCCATCTATGTGTCCAAGCGGGCACTACAGCGAGATGTGTTCTCTGTCCCGCAGCGGTCCAGCGAGGGCGGGTCCCTCCCAGCCAGCACGCCTTACCAGGCCAGATCCCGCTGACCAACGGCGACGCTCTCAACGGCCACTCCTACCTGTCCAGCTTCATCTCCCTGCTGCTGCGGGCCGAGCCTTATCCACCGTCCCGCTATGCCCAGTGCATGCAGCCGGGCAACATCATGGGCATCGACAACATATGCGAGCTGGCCGCACGACTGCTTTTCAGTGCCGTGGAATGGGCCCGCAACATCCCTTTCTTCCCTGACCTCCAAGTGACTGACCAGGTGGCGCTTCTACGGCTGGTTTGGAGTGAACTGTTCGTACTGAACGCCTCCCAGTGCTCCATGCCCCTGCACGTGGCGCCCTTGCTCGCCGCAGCGGGTCTGCATGCCAGTCCCATGGCTGCCGACAGAGTTGTAGCATTCATGGACCACATCCGAATCTTCCAGGAGCAGGTTGAGAAACTGAAGGCTCTTCACGTGGACGCCGCTGAGTACAGCTGCCTCAAGGCCATCGTTCTCTTCACCACCGGTGAGTACCTCATGATTTACTCATACTTTGTTCTGCTTGCATGTACTTCAAACCATTATCTTTCCCACAACCTTGCACTTTAAGATCACCTCATCATTTTCATCTTCCCTTAGTATGGTACCGTTGATACGGAAGCAGTGGTAATATATATATATATATATATATATATATATATATATATACACGCATGTGTTGTGGCTGGACGTATGCTTAAACGATTCTGTAGTCTGGTTCTTCCAACTTTTCCAGCCTCCATGATCAGAAGGAAGGCCTAAAAATTGCACATTGTTTTGAAGCTTATATTTTAAATTGAAAGACTATTCAAGAAACAAAACAAAATGTGTAAAATATGTATCAATGAATAAACTAACCAAGTGATGATCAGTGATAATAATCCGATGTCCTAGAAAATTGTTTTAAAGTAGTTCATTCAGATGTGGCGTGAGTTATAATTTTCTCGGTGTTATTTAAGTACAATTATTATTAGTAAAAACGGAAAAATGATAGCCCTTTTAAAACTATAATACTTAAATATCAATGGGTGGTTTTTTTTCACCGATTCTTTAGGTAAAATGTTACAGTAAGCGCTCTTTAATGAGGCACGTATGGGACTACAGCAATACCGAATAAACGATTTTTCCAGATTATCGAGCGTCAATATGGTTTTAACGGGAAAAACAAAGGTAAAAATTTAAATTATTAAAACACGTATTTAATGCTTTAACGCACATACTGAACCTTTTGTGGAGGATATATGTATCCTTCAAAGTATTTTATCTCCTTCTCGCAACTACAAAGTTAAATTTAAACATTGAACATTTATTTAATTGGATATTCTTGAATTGATTAAAAACGCAATACAAAATAAAATTTAACGCAGTACAATGGTAGATAAAAAAAATTTTGATAAGTTACTCCAGTTATATACTCACACTTGTTAGTTTTAATAGCATTTGAGGAACACTTTGCTGTACAATACATTGTGAGTACACAGTTGTAATGTCTTACAAACTGATATGAAACCCTCTAGGAAAACCAGAAACACTGTAATTAAATGAAAATTGACAGTTGCTATAAACACTGGGCGAAAATGCGAGCAACTCTGTATTGCGTCCTGGCGGTCAAAGTCAATAAACGACCGAATCCACCCGAAAAAGTGCAAAAGCGAGCAACTCGATAGGTGCCGAATGTACCTATCATCTCCATGAAATCGTTAACAATCATCGAAGTTAGATGAAACTTTTTCATAACCCGCAGAGAGATGATTCCTATGTAAAGATGTAATAATTTTATGGTGCAAAATAATGTGTAATTCGCTTGTTAGCCACCTAAGGAGATATTGTTTTAGGTGGATCACTTTTCACATACTAGATCACTTTTCAATTTTTTTATCGTTTGCTTCAATTTTCATTACATTTAGCTTAAATACACTGGTGCTCAAAATTAAGAGAATTTGCATATTTTGTCGAATTTCATTAAAAAAATTGAACGAAATGGAAAAATACTGCTTCGAAACAAAAAATGCAACTCTTGTACGTAGAACACGCAAGCTTATACGTGTGTTGGGGTGGGGGGGAACTAGTCCAAAAACAGGATTTATAAACGCGCGCGCCAAATCCGCATTTTGTTCCCTCGCACATTTCGCCGAATTTCATAGAGTTTTTTTTTTTGCAGCAAATTAAAATTCAAACAGTAAAACTGAGTACCCACCAACATTTACATGATGGCGTTACAACGTTTACAGGTGGTGAATTGTGGGTAGGCTAGAAACAGGCCAGTCTCAATTTCAGATTTGCGGAAAAATCGATTTAACGCCCAGCGTCGTGTCCAACTTATGGAAACAGTTTGAGGATACCGGATCCGTCGAGAGAAAGTTTGGGCAAGGTCGTTCAAGAGCCACGACGCCCAGAGAAGATCACCATTTGTCCATTATAGCGAGGCGTAACAGGGATGCTACAACTTGTCTGGTTTTTCATGAGTTCTTTGCGGCCACAGGAACCCGAGTTTCAAAGGTGACTGTTTCCAGAAGACTTCATGAGAGAGGGCTGTTTACAAGAAGAGCTGTTGTTTACATCTCACTCAGTTTTGCGAACAGGAGAGTTCACTTAAAATGGTGCAGAGATCATAAAGACTGGAGCATGGATCAATAGGCGACTGTTCTCTTCACAGATGAGTCCTGGTTCAGCCAAATCAGTGATTTTCGCCGTTCTTTCATAAGGAGAGAACCAGGGACCCACTACCTGCCCTTCAATGTCCGAGAAATCGACCATTACGGCAGCGGAGGCTTGATGGTCTGGAAAGGCTTCACGTTGAATGGTCGCACACACCTCTATGTCTTTGAAAGAGGCACTGTGACTGCTGAGAGGTATAGAGATTTGGTCTTGGAGCCCTATGTTAACCTTTGCAAGGCAACAGTTGGTCATGATTTCCTTTTAACGGATGACAACGCGAAGCCACAAAGGGCTCATATGGTCGACGAACTTCTGGAAAGTAAGGATATTCGCCGGATGGATTGGCCAGCCAGATCTCTAGACTTCAGTTCTATAGAGTATGCCTGGGACGCTCTGAGGAGGGCAATTGCAATTCGTAACACCCTTCCGAGAACCATCCAAGACCTGAAAACAGCGTTGCTGAACGAGTGGAACCTATTGTCACAGGAACTCATAAACTCCCTTATTTCCAGCATAAAATTACGGTGCAAGGCTTGTATCCCATTTTTTTGTGGTTCTATTCTGTAACTGTTGTTTCATACCTTGTGACTCCGATGAGTGTTACGTTTTTCATGCGTATGTATTATAACTGTTGAATGGTTATTTATTTATTTATTTTGTATTATATCAACTCTATGTACAAACCGAATTTCATTAAAATCTGTCCAGTAGTTCTAGAGATAGTTGACCAAATTGGAAAATTCTCTTAATTTTGAATACCAGTGCGTATACAATTTAATAATTTATCATTTCCTTTAATTTTAATATCGGAAAAGTTTACTATTATCCAATTCTCGATATTTCATCGTTTACTTTAATTCTTGTATTTAAATGAGTAATTCAATAATGATTATAAAAAAAAAAGCGCACCTTGGGTGGCCAAATCTTTTCATTGCAAAACTCTGCACAAAAATCTTTTTTTACTTTGGTTTTACCGAATGAAATGGACGTTTTTAGAGATTTGTATAAACTATGACAAAATTTTTGAAGAATACTTTTAATTCTATTGATACTGATAAATTCAACACCCGAGAAGTCTTAAGTTCCACACCATGTAAGGACTAATAAAGCTAACTTCAATTCATTGTGCAACTTCGTCCATTGTTGCTTATAACGGATCTTGTGGGGAGACGAGACTCAAACCACGATTCAACTAAAACGCCGTTGGTCACGACTATGATCACCTGCAACAGTTATATAACTTGAGCTCTAAATTTTCTATTTGAAATGTAGATGGAAAGCTTAATATGCTCAAATTTTTAATATATGAGAATTAATTCTGTCTGTAAAGATAATTTTCTCATGGCAAAATTCAAAGTAATATACTTTATTAAGAGATTTTATATTTATTTCTTAAATTACCTTTTTTCTGTCAACAAATCAGGATAATTTTGAATATAATATTTAAGTGAATTTGTGTATATGCTTAAATTAATTTATTTTCTCTTTTTTTTTTTTTTTTTCTTACCCTCCAAATCAGAGAATGTACAATGTTAATGTTTATATTTTTATATATATATATATATATATATATATATATATATATATATATATATATATATATATATATATATATATATATATATATATAATATAAAAACCATACTTTAAAACTTCTACACCCAAAAGTGACCAGCTCACCCGACAATAAGAGCTTGGAGCTCTCAAACCTATCTCCCGAGTGGGTCGTCACTTCAGATTTTATAGAAAGTCAAAAATAAATTTTGCAGATAAAAGTTGAAACTGAAGTGTTTACAACGAACTTTTACATAAAGATTTTAAAGAATTATCGTCAAAGTATTTTTGAAGGGAAAAAAAGCAAACAATACAAAGGAATTTTTATTACATTAAGAGCTCCAAGGATTGATAACTGTTTATTAAGTACACCGAGACAGTATAAAAATCAAGATATTTATGAGAAAGTCCTTTTAAATTGAGCAAAATTTCTTCCTAATTCCCTTCGATCCAATTCAATTCTTCCCATTTGCATACCATGAAGACATTCAGTAACGGTCCACTATTGTCTCCTTCTTGTTACTTTATAAATCTTATTTGTATAGTCTCTGAATTACTCAGTCAAATGAAAAGAAAGTCAGTCATAGAAAGTAATAAACTATTTTTATTCGAGTATTCAACATGTAACTTTAAACTGCTGTGGCAAATAATCCCTCTTCGCGTCTGGATTTAACTTTTCAAATAACAAATCAATCTTTTTCTTATCGACCCACTCTCATTCGAGGATTTAGACGCTCTAAAGTTGAGGGTTCCATTCACTAACGCTATGAAGTTGCATCTGAAATTACTCCAAACGCTCCTTATATATACTCAGCGCATATCCAATATCGACGATGATTTCCGCTCATGTTCACTCACTAATCGACCCACCACAATATTAAATTTTTCGTTGTTTATACAGGCATTTCCTCAATTCTACTAATTACACTTCAATAATTATTTTCTAATCTACATAAGTTATGCTTTTTTATTGGTAAGGACTTTCAAGTAAAGCTCCCCAAAGTGTTTGTCGAAGGGAAAGCGCAACGGAACCCATATTATAATTCTACAACATGCGTTTTCCCCAAAAGCACCCTTCAGCATTAACCACAAGATGAACGCATCTTATAACTGCGCTTTCCTTTCCATTTGCCACGAAGGTGAAACCAAGGCATCCTAAATAACAGAGTTTTTAAAACCGTCTTTATCGGGCGTGATTTAAAGTAATGCGAGTATAACTATTTTCTCTCCCCCCCCCCCCCCTTTGGGAAAATGGCAGTCTCCTACCGGACATTCGGCCTCTATTCGGCGTTCCCACGCCGATCAAGCGTCGAAAACACGAACAAGCAACATTTCCCAGCCCTGATTAGGGTTGTCAACTCTCGGAAAGGTGATTTCACTCGGTGCGCATCCTAGAAATTCGCCCTCGCCACCCATCACAACACCCTCGAGTTGTGAAGAGGAAAAAGACGAATCAGTATACATATCTGGCCCGATTTATATTTTTGGATAACTGAGAAGTTACGTCGAGAGAGAGAGCATCGGCTTGGATTCGACGTCACGTTTCTGCTTGCGTCATATATATATATATCTGTGTGTGTGTATTGATTTATTTAAATTCTTAAAACATTTCACATAAGCCTGCGCACGGAAATACTTTGCTCATTTTTGTGATGAAGGTGATGATACTGGGGACAAAGTTATAATGTACTAATACTTACTTTTTCATGTGGACTGGTCTCGCAAAAAAAACTTTTGGAACAATTTGTTGAAGCACGCATTCGATAATTTAGTATTAATCAAATATTTCACACCATAGTATAGCTCAGTTATTCCTCAACGATCCCAAAATTGGACAAAAAGCGCTCCCTTGAATGCCCCTTACGGTATGCAGCACCGAATTCGCGGTTCAAGTATAAATAAATACAGTATTACACGAAATAGATGTTTATGAAGAAAGCTTGAAACTTCCAAAATTTCTGAATTGTATTCTTATCGTTTCCAAGATAACCAGAATGTGGTGATTGCCCCTAACTCCTTACTCAGAAAGAAAAATAATCTCTAAATTGGGCGATAGAAAATTCTACTTTCCGGAACGTATCCAAGTGACAAAGGCCCCGGAAGAGAAACGCAAAGATCTTGAATTAATTTTTAATGAAAAGGAAGGAGATATTTTCCGATAATTTATAATTAAGTTCGTTGGGATAACTTTTCTGCAAATTTTGTGCCAGTTAATTTCATAAGATTCAATGTAAATTACCTTCTGTTATTATTAATTTGTATTAATGTAACTCATTCAGAATCTGTTTTTGATAAATTTAAAGATGTCTTCACTTAATATTTTAGAATAGCTTCGAACTATTTATCGGTGAAAAGATAATGTTACAATATTAAAGCAATGCTCTGTCTTCAATACCATATTAACAGCAGTATATTTTAATATGCGATTAATTTCTATTTCTTATGTATAAATCGAGGGGTGGGGAGTTGTACACTCAGAACGAATGTATTGAAGGTGTCAAATGGAATTCATTTCCATGATGGGCCTTTATCTCCAATCAGTGTAAGAATTTGTTTCAAACAGAATTTTCGTCCCGCGAATACCCAGTACAATAATTAATTTCAAAATTAAAAGTTTGCAGTGCTTTTAGAAAGTGTAAGAGTTTACAATGCTTGAAAAAGGTGAAATTTAACATTGCAGAACTTTAAAAAAAATTGAATTTCAGGATAGTCAGAAAGTTAAAAATTTATTTGGAGAAGGTGAGGGTGGTGTGAATCGGGAATTTTCATTGGCTTGTGAACATTCCCAGTCTTTGTAGGTAGAGATTTGTAAAGATTTTGCAAATTTTTAGGTTTTTAAATCAAAAATTTCTGAGCATAAAATTTAAGTAGTGGTTTTAGCCATTCCTTGCATAAAAATGCTCAGTTTTTCGAATTTATTTCTTTTCATCTTTTTGCAAGCAGCGAGAAAACACTCGGAACACAAGTCTTTAATTTCCTTGTAATGCATCGAATATGGTAAAATATATCCAGGTTTAAGTCATTTGAGTTCTATACGTAGTCTTCCAAACCTTAATACCAAGTGGATAACTTCATGAGTCAAAAGTGAAAAAAAAATTAATTAATTTATCCGAATTTTATAGACGCATAAGTAAATAGGCACATGAGTTAATAATAATGTTAACTCATGTGTTAACATTGGAAAATTCTTCTCTTTTTCAGTTTGCATTAAGTACCGTAACATAGATGACGAATACTGAAAGGTAGAAGATTCAAGGCAATTCTTTAATAGAGTTGGTTTTTAAGTTCGATACTGCAATAAAATCAATTTTTAAATTGATTTTATATATGAAGCTCGCAAACTTCAATCTATTTCTTAGTCAACGTAAATGCAAGTAATATCGAGTAGTAATGGAAGTAATATCGATAAAGTTTTAACACGAAGTGTTTGAAAAGAATAGTTTTACTTCGTATACGAATAAAAATTTATTTTTGACAAAATTCGATTTATTATGAAAATAAATGTGTGTGTATCGTTATTGGGGAGAATTTACTTCATTTAAATTTCGCACCACGCATCTAATTTGTCCTGAATTCTTAAAAACATGATTTACTTTATTCCTTATATCGCAAAATACACATAACATCACAAAAAACATAATTGTGAAATATTTATGATATATTATTGAGAAAAAATGCGTAACTTTTCTTTAATATTTCCTACAAAATTAAAAAAAACAGAGTTCTTCGGAAAATTTTCCAAATACTTTTGGCTAAACATATTAATAAGGCATTGATATTGGCTGGATTAAATTTTAACTCTATTGAGTTTTTTTCTAGCCCAACTATTTTGAAATAATAATTTTTTTTAAGACTAACTGCTAAAACACTATTTTTTTTTTAAGAACAGAGCCCTACGTTATTATTTCAGAGTACATTATAAATTATTAAAAACATTCATTTCTTCTTTGCTTATAGTATTATCAAGAGCTGTAAGCCACCATTAAAAACTAATAACTGCCTCTTTTTTTCAAAAAAATAGGAAAAACTGAAATTAACGAGACGAAAAGAAGAGGTGCAAATAATTTCCAAAAAAGCGTCTTCCGTTTTTTGTTAGGCATTTACTATCGTGTAAGGCGCATAAGGATATTATTTCCTAGCCCATATCACCGCAAGAGATTTTGCTTCTTTTTTTACTTTTAGGGGCTTGAGCAACCACGAATTTGGTGGTCTTCCATCACTCGGGTTGCGAGTGCTACTTTTCGGGGACGCAAGGGCTTGGTCTCTTTCTTTTGATGGGAATTCGTGACTTTGCTTCGTGACTGCAATTTTTTTTTATTTACTTCCTTCGAGTCTATTTTGGAATTTTTCATTTGGATGTCTTCTTTTTGTTCGGTATGATTCCCATAAGTTAACGACGTAAACGGACGCAGATTGTTTAAGGAAAAACCATAATGCTACTTATTAAATAAAAAGTTATAATCAAAATCGTCTACTATTTAAGAATATAAATTTTTTTATGCTTTGGCATCTTGGGTAACTATAGAATAATTTTCGAGGAAGTAGTTTAAAGACTGTAATCATCTATTTTTATTTTTAATTCGTTCGAAAAATGGTTTGTTCAGCGACCCGAAGAGAATTTTTCTCATAGAAAAGAATAATTGTTTAACTACTCATTTTTCCGTTTAAATCTTCCCTCCTTTAATCTTTCAAATATTATTTTGAAAACTTTAAATTTTTCCTAAGTGTGTGAAGTGAAATTGAAATTCTTAGAAAAAAGAAATGAAGTTTGTTCTAATTTTAACATTGATTGAAAAAGTAATAATCAACAATGAATTGGAAGTAAATAAAACTGAAGGCGTTTTTTGTAGCTCAAAGAAACTTAAAATAGAATAATTATGATAATAACAATCGAAACATAAAACATAGGGCAGAATATTCATTGGATCAAAACATAATATATCTGCTGCTTCATCTCTATCACTTAAATTATTTTTAATATTCAAATATCATTTTCCCTCCAATACGCATTCATTACAGTAGCATCTAGTAATTAGTTATCTTTTTCCCCCGTATATGTGCATTGCATATTTTTAATATCCATGCTTATTAACTGGAAAACGTCATCTGTTATGAAGACTCCCATGGAATTTCTACTATCGCATTCGAATAATTGCTTTTTCATTCATTTGAATGCGGGGAAAAAAATTCAACCGAAAATGCAACAAATAATGACTTCTGCCGAATTACATTTTCCTTCCGAATTTCGAAAATATTTTGGAATATTTTTGAAAGTCCGGAAAATCCACAAACGAGTCATTAAAATACATGTAAAAATATTTTTGAGAATTGGACGGAAAATGTAATTCCGCAGAAAGCTTCATTTTTCCTTCCTATCTTTTGAATGCAGTTTTTCGCATTAAAATAGATAAAATAGTCTAGATTTGTGGTTGGCAGTAGAAATTCCATTAGGATTAACATTATTCACGAAATCAAAATGGCTGGTAGACAGGAGCCTGAAAGTAAGCCAAATACATTTATTTTATTTAACCAATTATGTTTCATGGGTAAAACTATACAGTTTTAATATATATATTTATAAGATACTTTGTAAGGTTTTATTAATATCATTTCTTCAATTAAGACTAATCGTAGCTTTGATTGAGGATAAAAAAATTAAAGCGGTCAATTTCGAATATTGATATCAAATAGTTTCAGAACGCTAAAAAATTCATGCCACTATGTGCGTACATTGTTTTTGCATCTGAAATCTTAGAAAGAAGAGATGTAAAACTAAAGATGCTAGGTGACGAAGGAAAATATGCGTTGATTATACTTTTTTTTGTCTCTTTTGATGGTTCGGTCAATAACAGTCGCATAAACAACAAAAATTGGGATCAGTGTTTTATGATGTAATACATCAAACGTATGGGGTGAAAATTTTCAGTAAGTTGAAGGGGATTTACATAAAAACAGATGGTACAATACTTGATTAGAATTATTCGATGTATTTCAGCATAAATATAGTCTTACGGAACGTTTCTTCTGTTGCATTGTATTTTTCATTTTTACAATTACAGAACTAATGTTTTTTTTTTTTTATTTTTTTTTATCTTTGCATTTTCAATTCCCGTTAAAGGATTTAACTTATTTATTACTGAGAGGACCTTACAACTTTAAAATATTATTACTTATGGACTGATAAATAAATTTAACCAAATTTGAAAAACGCTTATGCAATTATTCTTTATTCGAAATAAATTCGAACAGTAAATGGAATTATTATTTTAGTCTTAAAATAATTTTTTTCCAAAGAAAATAATTCAATATTTTTTTTTAATATCATATATGTTTCTTTCTAGTAGTATTGTGTAAAATTTCAAAGCAAAAATACTCCAAGAGAAAGTCCGAAAGAAGGTTGTTTTTTTTTAAAGTAAAGAAATTGGAAGCGAAAAATCTTAGTAATAAAAGCAACAAATCATATGACATGAAAACCAACAAATCATATGACATGAAAACCAACAA